>OMKR01063217.1:6232-26490 GCA_900302355.1 Cyttopsis rosea
TTGCCCCTATAAGGACCCAATATTTCCCCCTGAGCAAGCATTTAGCAACAATGGCAAGAAAAAACCTCCGTGAGGAAACCTCGGACAGAGCCAGGCTCAAGGAGACGGCGATCTGTCTGTATCTGTATCAGCAGTTAACATGGAAGGGATGGGAGTTCATAATTCATCAGAACACAACTTTCATGCATCATCAACCCAGATTTAACGCTCAATGCTGTTCTTGCTGACTATGAATGAGCAAGCTATAAAAAGAAAAACATTGAAATGTTAAGATTCTCATCATAATGATAAGGTGGAATCCAACTTAACTTAAATCCTTTAATAGTTTTAGCCAACTCGTGTTTGCTTCTTGATGTACCAATAACATTATGTATCTGCATCAAAGTCCAGGGTCTCCATTGGCTACCTCATCCTCAGCCTTCTCTTTCAGGCACCACAGGAGTGATAGCACTATTAGCACACTTATTATGAGCAGGAAGCATGATTCTCCATGCAGGCCGCATCCAAGCCTCCTGAGGGGATGCCACAGCCTACTGGGTTACGTCATCCTCTGCTAGTCATCTGCGGGTCCAGGTATCTTCTCACACTGGCTGGCGTGAATCCACGTGGCTCTCTCCGTGACCTTGACGGCTGAAGCTGTTGTTAGGAGCACCTGGAATGGCCTTTCCACCTGGGGGATCTCCACCCTTAGCTCCTGGAATCTTTCACCATGATCAAGTCACCTGGTATGAGGCTGTACAGCTGTCGCTTGGCCTCTCGTGGTAATGCATCATTTATCAATCTATGAAGGTCATAAAGCACAATGGAGAGGTTTGCACAATAACAATTTCATCCTAGCATCCTATGCTAGGTAACTATCCCCTCTGGGGCCCTACCCCTTGTTCAGTGGTCTTCCAAACAACACTTCAGAAGGACTAAATCCATTTCTACTTCTAATCCTTCTGTTGCTCAATGAAGACCCGTTTGAAGAACATTTGCCAATTTGTTTTTTAATGTGCCATTTTCTCACTCAACAGCGCCTCTACTGGCTGGATGATAAGCACAGTGGTGATATTTCATGTCAATTTTCAAATACTCACCTACTGACTTCAGAGCATTTGCATGGTACTCCCCATCTGGGAATAATTTCTGTTACCAAGCTTTTGGCCACAGTACCCGCATCTGCTCTTGAAGTGGGAAACTTCAAGCCATTTAGAAACATGTCAACAATTACCAAACAATATTTCTTGCCTTTACTTAATATTAGCTCAATAAAGTCCATTTGCAAGTGATCAAAAGATTCATCTGGTGGTGGAAGTGCGCAAATTGGCATCTGTTGTCCTCACCATTTTATGTAGCGCAAGCCAGACATTTTTCACAAAAAATTAAAATTTCAGATTTAATTTAATTTAAGAACCCCTTAGTGAACCAATATCCCAAAATCTGTTAATTTCTGACAGCATTCCCCCCTTTGACACGTGGTCTTCACCATGTGTCATCTTAATATAGAAGGGAAACTATTTACGTAAGCATAGTTTGTCATCTGGCCCATACCAAACTCTTTCTACTATTTATGAAAGCATTTTCCCTTGCTTTTCCATCTACTGTACTATTTATGGTACCATCTCAGGCGATTCTCTAGCAGTCCCAGACTTGAACTAGTGCTCGTCAGCATTAAAGAATCCCTTTTATTTCCACTCTGGTCTTTTCCCAGAACCAACCAATATCAAGCAGTAAAATATTAATTCGCAATTCTATGAATCACAGTGGAATTTCCTCTTACCAGAAAGACACCTCAGAATATAGTTTTCTGTTCGTATCCTCTCAGGAATGCTGCAGTGACTTGGCGACGTCCACAGGCTTCCAGTTCCCTTCTCAACCTTGTGTTTGTGGGAGTTCAGGACTGCACGCAGATTTTCCCTTCAGCACTGAGTCCACCGTCAACTTACAAGAGCATCCTGTTTGTGACACAAAAATTGTGGTGGCATTTGTATTATATAATGACTCACAATGAGCGAATGTCTTTCTGGAGGTTAGATCTTACATCTGCAGAAGGACTCACACACTCTCACAGCATATGCTCGAGATGAGAGAGTGACGTCCCTATCCACCAGTCTGTATTTGTTTGGTACAAGCATCTCATTACACAGGCTCATAGATATTACCTAAGTGACCTATTGGTAGTGTAAGGATGAAGCAGGTCACGGATGTACGTAGGTGCCTGACCATGCAGGGCTGTATAAGTGAAAACAAGAACTTTAATATGAATCCTAAACTTGATGGGAAGCCAATGTAAAGACGATAAAAATGGGTGTGATGTGAGTCGACTTGCTGGACCTGGTCAACAGCCTTGCAGAAGCGTTCTGGACCATTTGTAGATGGTTCAGGGGCGACTTGCTGAGGCAGGTGAAAAGGGAATTACAGTAGTCTAGCCGGGATTATATGAAAGCATGAATGATCATCTCTATCTCAGGTTGTGAAACAGAAGACCTGAGTTTAGCAATATTCCGTTAAATGGAAGAAACATGTACGGGTCAATGATTTGATGTGTTGATCGAAGTACATAGCCTGATCAAAGATAACACAGAGATTTCTAAGATTGGACTTTAAAAGGTTGTTTACCATCCAGTCCTTAATAGCAGTTAGACAATTGTGCAAGGCAGTTAGTTTGTGAGTCTCATCAGGCTTAAAAGAGACATACAGCTTGATATCATCAGCGTAACAGTGATATGAGATACCTTTAAAATTGCTATTAATATGACCTAAGGGAAGGTAGTCAGCATTTAGCATCCAATAGAGTCTATATAGAATTACATATGCTAACAGTGTATTTTCCATGACAGGCCCATTATTCCGAAGCCCCAATAGTCCGAAAAATGTCCCATTGGACCTAAAGCCCATTTTTCCAACAGCCGTTACCCCAAAAACAAACACCCATTGTTCCGAAGGACCATTGCTCCGAAGGGAAGTATTGTAATATCCGACGGCGAGGTCTGACACTTCCCTCCCTGCACCTAGGAAGGTCTGATGATGTCATCCTGCATAATAATTAGTCATGTGCTTCGATGGACAATGGACAGATGAAGAAAGATAAATTTGCCTCAGAGTCTTCATTCATTCCTCTTCATTCATTTCATTATAATTATTATTTGGAATGTTTGTTTAAATTTGTTTTATTTGTTTAGGATATTTTCTTATTATTCATTTACTTTTTTTGTTTATCTCCAGCACATCGGAATGAATTGTAAATAAATAGCAATATTATTGGCGAAATGGAAATCTGCCTCTGTCCTCCATCAGCCATCTGACCATGGCTTACCTGCTCACCTTTACTCACTCTCAACTAGAGGTGGATGCTCACGAGACCAGACCGGACCAGAGCACGCTATTAAAATATAATGAATATAATAATAATAATAATAATAATAATAATAAATATAGCTGCAGGCAGCAATGCACGGGGTCTAGGGTAGCCAACAACGCTCCATGGAGAGCCCGATGTCCTGGCTATCTCCTCCGGTATATTTTATGAGTGCAGAGTGCATGAAAACATCATCTAGGTAGCTTGTTGTCCATGTACAAACATTTTGGATCTTGCTCTTGTGTACTGCTGTCAAACTGATAGCTGCACAATGCTTGTTCGTGGAGCCTCCACCCTGATAAAATGAGCATCTTAACACCGATATGTGTGGAGAATCAACAGGTATATTTAAAGGCACTTCATCTGCATTAAATGTTGTCAGAGATTTTGTTGCAACTTTTTTAGGCATTTTATTTCAGTCTTTTGCAGTCCTTGTTTTAGGTTTTTTCCAGAGTTTTCAGAGTTTTTACAGTAGTATTTTTTTTAAATAGGAGAGTGGCTGACCTCTAAAAGCAGCACGTTCTGCCCACCGCTTCTTTGCTGACTTGAAATTCCAGCTTCTTCATGGCATCTGGAACATGAAAACACAGAAATAATGCAATTAATTCATAGACACAGACACAGACACAATAAATACATGTTCCTTTCACTGTGTCAGTGAGGTCCAAAAACACAGTTTTTTACTTTCTTATTCCACAATAATGGACCAATCTGGATCAAACTTGGATTTCGGTGTGTCTGAACTGCCCCGAATCCAAATCATATTAATTTGTGTCCGTGGGTTAGATGGTTTCTGTGAGCCAGACAAACGTGTGGCCATTTTTGTCCAAACAAAAACAATAGGCCCCCCTACAGGGCTGGACCCCTAATAATAATAATATTTGTGACTAAAAAGGCAAAACGTTGTTGCCTTTAGCCAGAGCCATTAATTACCATTCTTTATACTTTAATTAAAAGCTCTCATTATCAAATGAAATACAATAGCATGAGCTTATATTCACAGATCAGACCTATGGGAGTGCATCTGTCTATACACCCATGTGTTTTTCAGTTCCGGAACTCGGTTCCTCTTCTAATGTGCATTGATTGGGTCTCATAGTTAGATAACCGCTTAAAATTTAATTTTAAAAAATCTTCTATCAAAGCACATGGCTAATTATTATGCAGACTAATGTCATCGGATCTTCCTGGGTGCAACGGAGGGAGGGAAGTGTCGGACCTCATGGTCAGATATTACAATCCTTTTTCCATTCGGGGGCAATGGGCCTTCGGCAATGGGCATTTGTTTTCTGAATAACGGGCAGTCGGACAAATGGGCTTTCAGTCCAATGAGAGACTATTGGGGTTTCGGAATAATAGGTGTAGTGCAGTCCCCCCTATGCTATAGTCACAGAGATATCATTGATTATGAATCTATGAACTATGAATATTATTTTTATTTATTATTATATAATATTTGTTGTATATTATACATGTATATTTCCTTCTAATTAAAAGTATGTTCATATATTTATTCTGCTTCCTACTTTCCTTTCTTTTGCTTTTATCATTTCTCTACACCATACGGCGTGTGACAAATAGAGCATCTTGAATCTTGAACTAAATAAACAATAAAGAAATGTATTTATATTATGTATTCAATCCACACAATCCAACACACAGCACTCCCTCCTGTCATTAAAGTCCAGGGGGGTTTCTCAGCACACAGACATCATTTTACCCGCAGATTAATCCTCTCTCATGTGTGTTTGTGTTTACCTGGCGGGGATGTGCTCCGCCCAGATTAGTCTGTGTGTCCCTGACGTGGGGCAGGGCCCTAACACAGATTGATGGCCCAGTTAGAGCAGCCATTTGGGCCCCTGATCTATGGCACAGGGTCTCCAGGGGATGAAGCCATCTTCTCCTCCTCCTACTCCTCTGGGCTGTCCAGGGCCAGCCGCTAACAGTAATTGAGAGGAGATGTATTTATAAAGTGTCCTGGCTCAGCAAACCCCCACTCATTCCAGTAAATCTGAGGTGCAACGAATGTGGAAATGTCACAACCCAAGGACAAGGCCAGCGGGGGGAGCCACCTGGCGATGTCACTCACTTACACACTACATTTCCGTTTCCACCCCTTCCTCCCTTCCTCTGGATGACAGCGAATGGAGCATCTGGCAGCAAGAGAGAGAGAGACATTAAAGAAGCAATGGCTATACTATATAATAAATAAATAATATAATAAATTAATTAAGTATATATATATATACACACACACCTACCCATCCTAAACTATACTAATATAACTAATAACTATTAAAAGTGATTAATAAAGTGACTTTAATGAGCAATTAACATACATGAACTAAATCACAATACCATGTTCACTACAATAATAAATATGCCTAATATGACTCTCAGACTAAACATTTCTAATTCAACTCTCAGGTTAGGTGACATTATTCCTTCATCAAATTTGTCCTACATGCCCTCGCTCTGTGTTTTTGGTCAGTTTTTTAGTCCATTGCTCTGTCGTGGTTTAAACAGCCAGCACAAATCTCAGAGCGAGGTATTGATTTGGGGCTTATGACAAAATCCATATGAAATACTTTGAGGAATTAAAGGGAGAGCAAGGGGAGAGAGAAAGAAAAAAATACCTAAAATGACCTGATGCAGACTGAGAAAACCCAAAATACAGTTTCAGGTTACATTGGTTTGCTTAAGCCTGTATGTATCCCAAGTGCTGTCCCGAGAAATCAAAATGGATGGAGGTTCACGGCGCACAGAGGAGACATTTTAAATGTAAATTCATAGATATTTTATTGTATTGTATTGTATTGTATTGTATTGAAGCCGGGGGTCTGGGAAGATGGACGGGAGGATAAGTTCACTGTGTTGGTACTGAACTCTGCAGTGATAAGAGGATGTTAGTGTTCTAGATAGAGGCATCTGGATAGATAGATAGATAGATAGATAGATAGATAGATAGATAGATAGACAGATAGATAGATAGATAGATAGATAGATAGATAGATAGATAGATAGATAGATAGATAGATAGATAGATAGATAGATGTATTTATTGATTTAAAACCCACTTAAACTCATCATTCTCAGATTGGAAAAAAATTAAAATGGATGAAAATACATGAAAACCTGGTGGCCCACCATGTTTACATGCATTACACAACATGTACAGTACATCACATATCACATGTAGATCCTTAGCGGCTGAGCTGCAAATGTCTGTATTTTTTGTGGTTTGATAAATTCAAGATCAAGACAGTTATTCCACTTCGAGATATATGGAAGAGTTATTGATTGACATATTGAAATGAATGGCTAATGAGTTCCTGCATATAATGAGTTCCTGCATATATTGAGCGTGAACTGGCAACCCATCGTTTACTGATATTGACAGCATGGACGTTGAATGGCACACAGCCGCACACTATGTTTAAAAAAGAGGTAAATGAGTGGATTCATTTGGTTGTAAATATCCATCAATTTGGTGATTGGCTGTGATTCCGTTTATTTAGTTTAAGTAATGGAAATTTAAATATGAAGACGTTCAAAACAACGATGATTAAACACAAACGAGCGGCAAAATGACTCCGATGCGGCTTGGCCTCATCCACTCAAGACGCCTTTTGTTCCTTAATCAAAGCCGTTGTATTCCCCTCAGGAACCCGATTAAAGAGTATTTGAACCATGCCGGCAACACACCACGGGGGAAACGGGTCTGAAAACCCCCCCGCGGCTATTGATAAGGTGCACGCTCACCCAGAAACCATCTACATTTATATTCTCTGGGTGCCCACAATACAAAGTAAAATTCCTCTCATTGCCACATTTCAACCGAAGCATCTCCACTTAATCCATGAGGAGCCGCTGACCTTTTATTTCAGACAAATGTCATCAGGTGGCATTTTTATTTTTACCGTTCCAGTTAGTTCCTAAAGACAGAATATGGGTCAGGAAATAAGATAATTCCGTGCACGCTGCACAAAATTATTCATATTTAGCGACTGTACAACAGTTCCTCTAGGTTTGGGATTTGAGATTTGGAGCACTGCACAATGAGGATTATTCTTTTTAATGCATGAATGGCGTTGGAAGGTTCAGCTCTTTCTTCAGAGTTGGTTCTTGGCGAGTCACCCTGAAAGATTCTCCCACTCTTCGTCCATTTGATTCAGTCGGTCGGCTCTCTGGAGTCGTGAATGGAATTCTTACAAAAATCATTTAATTCCGTCAACATTCTTCGTTTAGGATCCCAGAAAATCAAAAAAAAAATGGTTTTGGTCGAGAAAGTGTGAATCGCAAGAATCATTCAATTGTGTACAAATTATTTATTTATTTATTTATTTATTATATATTTTTTGCCTTGGACTTTAATTTAGTTCTCACTAATTAATTTCAGTTTTTTCAGCTTTTGTCGGAATGACTCCAGACTCCAGAGTCATTTAAAAGATTTGTTCGCAACGAACGAATCACTCACCAGTCTATCATCCTATTATGAGTTTTGGAGCAAAGATTTGTTGTGTAACTAGTTTTCAGATGCTGTATAACTAGGATGGTGAGCTGTGTACCATCCAGTTTGACTAAATTTTATTTCCAATATTATTTTTGGCAGCAATAATCCAGACAACATGGCCATCCCTCCAGTTTCATAGATGCCATTGTCCTGGGT
This sequence comes from Cyttopsis rosea, assembly GCA_900302355.1. Taxonomy (NCBI): domain Eukaryota; kingdom Metazoa; phylum Chordata; class Actinopteri; order Zeiformes; family Parazenidae; genus Cyttopsis; species Cyttopsis rosea. Next base: position 14,242 of record OMKR01063217.1, read on the forward strand.
TGAGCCTCAGCCCGTCCATCTGGTGCTGACCGGTGCCATTTCCTCCAATAGTTTGCGAAAATTAAAAATCGAATCATAACACCAAGTTAATTTAGAGGAGCTTCTGCTGAACACAAAATATCAACAAATAAAATCATGTTGTAATAGATACGACAAACATCAGTGTTGCAGTGTCAGTTCACAACATGCATTATATTGTTTAAAACTGATACTGAAATATTAACATATTTGAGCCTGTTGTATTTTATATATATTTTACATTGATATTTTATTTCTATATTAAAAAATATTTTATTTATTTACTTCATTTTTATTTGTTATTTTTATTTTTTTAATAGATATTCTTAGCGGGGCGGTGGTAGAATTTTCACTTGAAATATATATGAGTCCCACAGTGGGATATTACCGGTACCATGGGTTAAATTTATGAGCAATATGCGAGTGAATATAAATTATAGAATAACCGTTGTGTGTGTGTGTGAGTCCCCCTCCCCTTGTCAAATATGAGTTTTCTGTGATTGTTTTAAATGGGAGACTGGAATAAATTTCATTTAGAGGGCTCTGTCAGGGTGATGGTTCAGGAAACACCCAAACTCACCTTAATTTGTCCCCTGGATCGTTTAATTTTCCATTGGTCACGGTGAGAGGGTTTATCCCCCCCAGGTCCCTGTGGCACAGAGACGACTCGGGGAACCAGGTTCACAGCGGCAGCGTTTTGCTGTAAATGGAGGAAGATTTGCAACTGTTTGCGCCGTTCAACTGGAGGATTTTATCGACCTTTATTTAGAAGTTTGGGGAATATAAATTTACCTCTTGCAAAAGACAACAATGAAGAAATTGAACCCAATTGTAGAGACCAGGCAAAATGATTTGAGAACAAATTACTTTTACTGATGGAACTGTAGAGCTCCTGTAGAGCCCACAGTTGTAATATTCCAACATTCACACAGAACTCTCTGGGTCTAAATTGTTTATCCTAATCAACCCATCGGATGCATAATGTGTTCATAGATCTGGGAATTTTGGTCCTGGTCCTGAACCAACACATTTTTTTTCCTCTGAGCTCACTTACTTTGGGCTTTACAGGGTTCCAATGCTGGTCCCGCGATGCCAGACGATCGGAGATCTCGCCGCCTACCAATCGTCTGGGGATTTCTAAATGAAAGGTAGTTGCTAGAACGGCGGAGAGAGCGGCCGCTAACAAACCTACGGCCCTTACATTTTACCGGAAATGACGTCCATAACGTCACAAAAGGGTACGACAACTCCCATATCCCGCTCTGGGTAGTCCGTCTCCCAATCGGCCCTTTGACACAGAGATCCCTCAATAAAGCTGCAAAGACAACCCGTCTATATTGCAGCCTTTTTACACTGAACCAAACAAAGGTGGCAAGTTGCCGCCCCGGTGTGTGCTTTTAGACAGACTTGCCGGACTCGCAGGGGCAGTGTCGGCCAGAAAGACAGGTTGAAAATGATCACACTGATTTAATAAACGAATTATTTTAAATTAAAAAATTCCTTAAAATTAGTGAATATAATAGACCCGGTAGCCTCGGGCGAGGACGGTGCTGACAGCGGAGCTGTGGACCGGTGTTGCCGGAGCGCGGAGACGTGCGGACAATGAGAGTAGACCGGGTGGAGGAAGTTCCTTCCTTCTAGGCTATTTTATTATTTTATTTATTATCAGGACAGGTTGAAAATGATCACTGATTTAATAACATTGGGTTAGGGTTCTTGTGTCCAGGACTCCATACAGAACTGTAATGTCCTCCAAAGCAGATGTGTCGTCATGTCCTAATAAAAGATTGTGTTTGTTTTTTACTGATGAATATGTTTCGCTGCAAAAGCGACAAACATCAACAAATTTCGAAGGATTATTCTTCGGTGACCACGGCGGAGCATCCCGAAATGCACCTGTTTCTGGTACGACGGTGTTTACAAGCACACACGACGCGCTTTGTCACCAATTTGGTTGAGAAAAATGCCAATAAATGTCTCTTCTTCAAAAGGTGCGTGTGTGCGTATTATTAGACTGTAATAGGCTTATACGATAATAGTGACAAAAGCAATATTAAATCAACATGCCATTCAATTGTATGACAAAATTTCCTGAGTGACACCCTTAGTACAACTTTGGATTTGCATTGAAGCCAACTATTTTATGTTTTACTTATGTTTTATCGATATTACACTATTACCCATTAAAGTAGTCATAGTGAAGCCCTGAACAGCAAAGTGAAAGAATAATAATTAAGGCAGAACGCAAAATGTGTCGTAATACGTTTAAGTTGTTCTAACGACTTACAATGTCAGTCGAGTAATCGTTTGCTGACAGCACTTACTTAGACAAACTTAAACAAAAGTATTTATTTTTCCTTGCTTTTCCATCACGCCACCCATGAGTAAATTGCTAGAAACCCCTGGTGCTCTGGCATCCCTGGCAGTACCGCAATGTCTCCTGTTCCCTTTCACTTGAGCTGCCCCTTTGTCCTCACTTCCCTCCTCCGGACTCCAATTGAATCATGTGCAGAAGAAAAACGAACACAAAAAAAACCAATCAAGGTCACATTTGGTAGAACAGTCTTTGTTATCTACGGCTGTAGTTTGAAATAACATGGCATCAGCGACGAGAAATACTTAAAACATGATTCACGATTCCCCCGCTGACTCAAGCCAAGCGTCATTAAGTTGGTGAATCTTTTTCTTCTTCCTACATGTGATCAGAAGCCGTCACAGAACAATAGATGATAGAAACACGTCCTCCTTCCAAATCCACGGCCACGGTGACTCGCTCTGAGACTCTAATGGCGCCGCTGCTGCAGCTCCATCTTGGGCTGACCTTTCCGAGATGACAGCTCGCGTCGTTCGTTTGCGCGTCGCCGCGGTAACGTTCCGTGCTGCCAAATCACTCTTACACCTTCTCACTTGTTTCCCTCCCGTTGCCAAGTGTTGACCCGGACAAACACAAACACGCGCCCGTGCACCCGCATGTGCGCACATTTTCTGATTGCCGGTCGCCCCTGATCCCCTCTTCTTCTACTTTGTCTTCATGGAGATAAATGGGAGCGGCTCTGTGGACTGTGACATTAGCATTTATATAGCGCTCCATCCATCCCAGAAGTTCTCCTGCTTGTTAAGCATGTATGTAGTGCACATGCACATGTTTGTGTGTATTCACACAAAGTGTTAGCCTGGGAACCAGACGAATCTGCAAGCGGGTGTTTCATTTGCTCTGACAGATGCGTCTGGGTCCCCTCCCATTCAAACAGATTTCCACCCGACCATTTCATGGTCCGGCCAATCACAAACGTTTATCGATTCTGGGGCAGGGTTGATACGATGAGGAGCATCGTTGAGGCACCTTACCAAGATGGCTGCCGCTGACGTGGAACGGTCTATTGAATCCGCTTTCTCTTAAGGGTGCTTTCACACCTATAGGTCACTAGATTTGGTCCGATTCAAGAGCAAGTTGCTACTTAGTTGAATTTTTCATTAGGTCCGGTCAGTGTTCACACGGTCCTGTGTTAAGTGACCCAAAATTAGTAAAAAAAAAAAAAGTGTCTCCCTGTGTTTGAGTGGGTTTCCTCCCGGTGCTCCGGTTTCCTCCCACCATCGAGACATGTATGTTCGGGGGTTAATACTCCTGTCGCTGCCCCTGATCAAGGCACCAGCGAAAGAGCTGAAGTTGATCCCCAGGCGTCGCTACGTGGCAGCCCACTGCTCCTAGATACGTCAGATACTAGGATGAGGAAATGCAGAGAACTAATTTCCCCAGAGGGATGAATAAAATTATATTAAAAAAACACATTTCAAACAAATGGGGAAGCTGACATTGATATTATGACCATGATATAATAATAATAATAATAATAATAATAATAATAATAATAATAATAATAATAATAAGTAATAATAATAATAATAATAATAATCAGCAATCACACACAAGAACAACAATTTATCTTGCTGACCAAAACATTTTAAAGAAAATTGAGGAAACAAATCAGTGAGTAGATCAGTTGCTAAATTTGCACAATCAACCGTAAAATCTGGTTCCTTTTATTTTTATTCTTTTTTTTTTAAATCATTTGACTTATAGAATTGTGATTGCCTGCTACGGAAGTTTTTAAGTGTTCTTTATGGGTTGAGATTAGTTTGACTCCTAATAATAATTATAATTAGTGTTATAAGTTTTGTTGGTAATGTATTTAGATTAACCGTTTATTTGAAATTTGAGGTTTTTGCTTCAAGGGAAATCAGTGGTTTACCTTTGTTTCTTTTCTAAAGTTGCAGCAAGACTATATAGGCCTCCATGGAGGGGAGAGGGGACTTTTTTTCCCCCTATAAGAGGTTTTATTTTAAACATTCATTTCAAAATTATCCAGCAAATACAGTAATCAAGAGTCTCTCCTAATCCAGGGATCTGTGATAACTATTTAAACTTTGTTTGTGTGAAATCTTGTTTTTTTTTTTTCAGATTTTGACCAAATGGTTAATGGTAAACAGGCCTATATTTCTAATCATCAATGGCTGGTTTAATACTTAAATACGTAAATTCCCTTAAAAGATAGATCAGTTTCTTGTTTCTTAAAGCACCAAATTTTTTTTCACTAATACTAATTTTATAGCCTGGCATCGCCAGACCAAGTCGTAAATGCGTAATGTCTGGAATCTCTCCATTAATTTTCAATTTCCAAGGGGCGTGATCAACTGGTGCAGACCAAAATGTCTCTGGACGCAATTGAATAGACCTAAAACCATTCAGAGCAACGAAACGTGGGACTTAGCGCTGAGCGACAGAAAATGGCGACTGTGATTGACCCGATGATAAAAACATCGGGTGGAAATCTGATTGAATGGGAGGGTGGCCAGACCAATCTGCCAGAGCAAATGAAACATGAGCTCGCAGATTGTTCTGGTTCCCAGGCTACTAGTATGGGTAATATGTTCTCTCTTCCTTGTCTTTGTTAAAAGTCTAGCAGTGGATTTCTGAATTAGCTGTAGTTTATGAATTTACATTTTTAGAAGAACAGTAAAGAGAGCATTGCAGTAGTCCAGTCTACTTAAAATAAAAGCATGAATGACCTTCTCAGCATCCTGTTGAGTTAAAAACGGGCGTACTTTGGCAATATTTGGCAATATATTGGCACGGTGGCTCAGTGGTTAACACTGCTGCCTCACAGCAAGAAGGGGTTCGATTCCCGCCTGGGGCACCGTGCTCCGGTGGGTTGTCTCCCGGTCAGGGGCCTTTCTGTGTGGAGTTTGCACGTTTTCCCCGTGTTTGCATGGGTCTCCTCCAACATAAGGACCCCGACTAAAAACGTGCAGAACACTTCCTGTTCTGTCCCTGACCACGGCACGGACCCACCACCTGGAAATGGTCCCCGGGCGCCGACGAAGTGAGGGCTGCCCACTGCTCCTGGCTGCCCCTGGAGGAAGGACGGCCAGGATGGGATAAAAGCAGAGACTGTATCTCATCGTTCGCTACTCCTGCATGTGTGTGTCTGTGTCACCCTCCGCATGCGTTTGATAAAAAAAACATGTGATGAATAAATCATTCTTCTATTTTGTAGGTGGAAGATTGCTGTTTTGCTCACCTTGTTTAGTCTGAAATTACACCTAGACTTGTTACTTTACTCAGATGACCCAAATTTCCTAACCGATTCAAAAGTGCATCTAAGAGTATTTCTGGTTTATCTGAATTTAATTTAAAACAAATGTTACTCATCCATTGATTAATTGTATAGCTGAAATGTAGCAGAAATGTATAGCTGTGTATCATCAGCAAAGCTATAGGAATTAACCTTTTGTTGGGGACCAAGACAGCTTCCTTTGATACATGATTTCCAAGACTAATATAGAATTGTCTCTCTGTAATGTATGATGGGAACCAGTTAAGAGTACATTCAGAGAGACGAACCCAGTTTTGTAGATGATTGATTCGAATGTTGTTTCAAATGCAGCACTCAAATCTAAAAGGATAACAACTGAGACCTTGTTTTCAGCAGCACTGTGTCTAAGATCATTGACTATTTTAGTTAGAGCAGTCTCTATACTGTGATTAGATTTAAATCCTGACTGGAATTTCTCTAAAATATTGTTTTCATTTAAATAGTTGTTTTAAGTTGATTAAAAAAATACTTTTTCAAGTATCTTGCTCATGAAGGATAAGGTGGATATAGGTCTGTAATTACTTAGCACAATATGGTCCAAATTTGGTTTCTTCCGTAGTGGTTTTACAACAGCAGTTTTAAATGCGTTGGGGAATATTCCAGTTTCAAGAGATGTGTTAATTCTTTTTAAGACAGGTGTGGAGACACTATTAAAAACCTTTTTTTTAAGTTTAGTAGGGATTGGGTCAAGACAGCAACTTGAAGATTTACGCTGTCCTACAATCTGATAGAGTATTGGCTAAGAATGTCAGATGCTGGAGCGGGATGCAGTAGTCTATTAAAAGTTGAGAACAGTACCCTAGAGTTGCTGCAATTGTCTGCGATGATCTTTGAAAAGTGGGTTCTTCTCTCAGTGCGGATAGCATTGTTATAGGTAGAAATGCGCTCCTTAAAAATGCGACGGTGTATTTCTAGTTTACTTTTTCTCCATGCCCGTTCAGCAGTTCTACACAATCTCTTCAGCTCACGAATAGAGCTATTTATCCGTGGTGATATTTTATAATGTGACCTTATTTTTAAATCTTAACTGGTGCAACGCTGTCCAGTGCATTACTTAAGTTGCTATTTAAGGCATCGACCATTTCATTTATCGAACAGTGCATTGCTTGGATCAAAGCAGTTTGCAAGTTCCGAAAATTGTCGTTCCGCTGTAGTATCGTTTTTGAGTTGTAAATTCTCTTAGATGAATTTAATATTTCTGTTAAATGCATCTGCTAGATGTATTTAACAGATACAGTCAGACACTGAAACATTATTGATGCTAGTACCTTGTGATATTACCAGGTCTAGTATATTACCCAGTCGATGAGTATCTTCAGTAACGTGTCGTGTTAATCATAGGCTATCTAGGAGATTCATGAATTCCGTAGCCTTTGAGTCAGTATTATTATTGATATGAATATTCATATCTCCAATGAGGATAATTTGGTCATAGCTAGTGAGAACAATAGACATAAGCTCAGAAAATTCTGGAAGAAATACTGAGGATTGCTTAGGCGGTCTGTATAGAGTTAAAATAAGTGCATTTGTTTCAGCTTTGAGCACAATGGCGAGATATTCAAAAGATGAGAATTTGCCTAGATCAATCTCTGTGCAAAAGAATTGATTTGAGAAGATAGCTGCAATACCACCCCCTTGTTTGTTCTGTCTTACTGACTGAAATAACTTATAGTTAGGAGGACAGGTTTCAACAAGAGTTGCAATGCCATCACTTTTAGCCAGGTTTCCACCTGAAACATGCAATTTCTTTTGATGAAATCATTGATAAAAAATAAATCTCTTAGTTGTGAGTGATCTAACATTGATATTCATGTCTGACTTAGTATGGGTCAACAGTTTTATTTTGATGTTAACCAAATTTTTGTGATTGCAACCAGCATTAGGCCGAGGCCTGCATTTTCCCTGTACAGTAATAATAGGTGGAATGAGAGATAAAGGTATGGCAGTGCGGAATGGTACAGGTATGACAGTGTTAACAGGGAACATAGGCCTAAAATCAGTCAGTATATCACTATTCATAATAACTGTCTTCATCTGTCTTCAGATGATTTACAGGACTTCAGTCTGAGTTCTATGTTGTAGGCTAATAGTTGTTTACCATCTCTGTTGAGGTGAAGTCTATCCAGTGCAAAGAGGTCAGGTCGCCTCCATAAAGCATGGAAGTTGGCCACAAAAGGAATTCCCATAGCACAGCATAGTCCTTTATGCCGTCGCATTCTGTTAAATTTTGTGTCTCTGAACCGAGGAGAAGGCAGGGGTCCGAAATAACACACTGTCTGCCAGACTTCAGGACAGTGTCAATCAGAGTTTTAAAGTCATCCTTCAGCTCTTTGGATTGTTGTAGCGTAATGTCATTAGATCCAACCTGTGTGACTACTGTGGACGCAGAGGGATTATCCTGCAGTAGATCATGGAGCGCTGAGTTTATGTTGAGTACCTGAGCCCCTGGATGACAAAAGGTTTCTGTGTTAGGACAGTAGACATGCCGGACCACGGATGAGCCTACAATGAGACAGGAAGGAGAGGGGGACCCATTGAGGGCACCCTCTCAAGCTCCTCTTTGATACTTGCTACTCCTGTTTACTTTCTGGAGCTGTCCATACACGGCCTCCGTTCCACATCAGCGGCGGCCATCCTGGCGGACGGACAGGTCGGTCTGTTGGCATGCGGCTAATGCTAGCGAATCAATGGTGGTTGTGTAAGATAAAATAAAAAAATAAAGGGCCAAGCGATAAAAATAAGGCGAAATAAATAGAACAAAACAATTTTTTTACGACAAGTTACGCAGATGACCAGACTGCAGTGCGTTCGAAGACCGGGTGAACATTCACAAAAAATAACAGCTCTCTTGGATGATAAAAAAATGGCATTTCAGAAAGCGAAAATGTCTTCTGAGAGGGTCTGCAGAAGGATTTAGATGGATTTGCGTATTGTAACACTTTGGCAGTGTCTCTCCAGCGTACTTGTCTGAGCCAGAATGAAGGAATCCAAGCAGAGGATGCTGCTGCAGTAACTGACTGGTGCTGTTTTTAGAATCACTGTACTGTTCCACACAACCTCCCTGACAGTGGTGCAATCTCATTCTTGGGCTATTGTACTTCACCGAGCTCGCTGGCTGACTTAGGTCTTTCCCAACTTTCCCAAAAACCACAAATGTGTCTGTAGGTTTGTTTGGTTGTGTAGCGTTAATAACTGCTTTAGAATTTATCATTTGCACACGTTTACTGGGGCACCACCTCGAAAGGGGAAATTAATTAAATCGAATTAAGCAAATTAAGAGGATTAGTCAATCTCACAACTTGGGTGTGAATTAAAAATGAGGAAGTAAATTAGGAATAAATTCATAAACAAACAGATGAAAGAACTGGTTTCTTAACTGGCAAATAAAGAGATGTTTGGTTTGTATATGATTTGAGATGGGATAAACGCGGGGGAACTAAATAAACTTTCTAAAATCTAGTCTTAAGAATTCAAAGCACTATCCGACATCAGCCCGTATCAGCAGCAGCAGCAGCAGCGTAATTCTCTGCCTACGCTCGTAGCGTGATCCTCCGGTGAGATTCGCCGACGGAGACCGCAACTGTCGCGTTGTCTCCGTCCTGAGTGCACAGCCCTGCAGCAGGTTTAGCCACTGGAGCCACTGGTGGTGTGGAGAGATGCAGACAGCGGCGTCACTTTGAGGTTGTTGCTGTTCTTGGCAGAGACCGGTTGGTCGGTCCCGCGCGGCGTCTTGATCAGTTGGGGCTGGCCGTCGAATAGTAATTCTGTTAACTGTTTATAACTAACTTGTTTCAAAAATAACCATGCAAATAACGTCGTTCGACACTAATTCCTAAGTCACTAACTAATAACTCGAGAACTCAGGTTACTAAGGTACCAAGATATATAACTTTAACTGGTTTCTAAATTAATTTATCAGACGAGAAAACTAAAAGCAAAAGAGAGGACAAAAAGCAAGAATCTGTTCTTCTAACTCTGTGTAATTCTTTCATTTGATATTTCACATGCAATATTCACATAATTCCTCTATTAAAGCCAATTCACTATTCTAAACATTATGTATATAACCGTGTTTACATAAACAGGCATAAAAACACAAAACGTAGTATCTGGACATCATTCACCTTTCACAACTATTCTATCAGTAACACAAGATTAGTGACTAATTAACTATTAAGATGATTCCTAATTATTAACTATGTAAAACAGAATTTTTAACACTCGTAATACATGGCACACAGTTATTTGGAGAGAGAGTGTGTGTTTCTTTGCATGTGTGTGTTTTTCAGAACAGGGCAAGGAGAGAGAGAGCGACAGAGAAAGTGTGAGATTGTCCTTTTGGAAATCAAAAATTAACTGTGAGGTTCCAGACCAATACACATTTGCGAATTGCTCTGGTGATGCCAGGCTACACCTTGAGGGTCTGCTGTCGACAACCATAGATTAAGTTCCTATGAAATACAAACCTGAACAGCAGAATGTAGGTTTCTGTGTCAATATGAATGACACATGTTTTAGTTTTAATAGGCCTCCAAAACCACCAAGACCACCATGACCACCAAGACTACAAAGACCACCACGACTACCAAGACTACTAAGATTAGCAAGATTAGCAAGACCCCCGAGACTACCAAGAGCCACCAATACCACCAAGCCACCAAAATTACCAAAACATACTAGATTTCCACGCTATAAATATTTTCTTCAAGTTTGTAAGGTGACATCCTGAAAGAAAGACCTCACATAATTTATTCAAACCATTTATGCATGTTGCCGTTTTAGAATGTGAGTGGAAAGAAAATACGTGCACGTCAGGGTGGTACTCATGCCCTTGACCAAGGCATTGGTCTCTAAATCTGGAGTTGGTCCCTGGGCGTCCACTGCTCCTAAATAGTTAGGATGGGTATAATGCAGAGGACAAACTTCCCCACGGGGATCAATAAAGTCATTCAAATTCCAACACTTTCCACACTATGGGCTAAAGTCCTTGGACATGGACTTCATTTTGACACATTTTTAAGAATTAGATGAAATTTCACATCTTCAGGTCGGTGTGATAATCATCCCCAAAACATTTATTTTTGCCCTTGTTAACTTTCAAATGTTTGTGAGGAAAACTCACTGCAGGTCGTAAGAATTTGAATTTGAATATGGAAGCACATATTTAACTCCACAGCCTCCTGGAACATGTCAGAAACTCACCATCTGCGTTTGACAAATTCCTACTTCACCTCAAAATAAAACCGGGCGAGGCGGCATTATCTCTCCCTTCCTCTCCCTCACTTTGCTTCCACCTCTCTCCGCTCTCAACTTCTTCAGGGTTTTCTTCTCTATCTCTGAGATGAATATGTGAAATGGCTGCCGGTGCTGAATTGAGGTATTCGTTTCTCAGCCGGGGCTGAGCTTCACTGCAAATTCTTTTAATACACACTTCTCTTCTCCTTCTTCCCAGGCTTTCTATTTCATTCCCCATACACCTTTTCTTCCTATTTTCTTTCATTTTACCTTCCCCTTTTCGGTCTCTGCGCCACTCATTTGGGTAAAACTTGAGCCGCTTAAACTAATTCCACTCTTTCGCTCCAAGTCTCAACTCATTCTCTCTCTCTCTCCTGGATTAAGTATTTATTTACTTTCATCTTCTTGTTCTCCCGTTCCTTCTGCGCTTTTCTGTCTGTTTGTTCAATGTAGTGCTGTGGCAACTCCCATCAATCTTTTTTCTCTCTTCAGCTTAATCAGCTGGACTCTCGCCTTATGTCAGCTTTCTACCTCACCTATACTATGCCTGTATTTTACATAGATAGATAGATAGATAGATAGATAGATAGATAGATAGATAGATAGATAGATAGATAGATAGATAGATAGATAGATAGATTAACTAGAAGATTAAAAAACTGAAATATACACTAAACCTAAAAATTAACAATAAGCAATAAAGATGAACCTAGCAATAAACCTATAGACCAGAAAAATTAACCTAAAAATAAACAATAACAAAGTGGCAAATATACAACAAACCACAAAATGTATGTAAAATGTATGTAAAATGTATGTAAAAAACAATAAACAATACGTTTTAGACCATTCTGCTGTTTCCATTTGATAATATATTAGATGTAAAATTTTGTTAATGCACCATTAATTGTAATAAATGACAAAGCAAAATGTGGTCACTGGACATTTCTCATTTTTGAAAAAATAATAATACGAGATTATCTTGACATTGATATTGTGGATCTTCTTATCAAAACTAATATCAATGGTGTGAACTGCGCCACCATTACTAATATCAATAATGTACCAATGATGCATGAAAAGCACTGGACACTGCATAGTGGCTGAATAAATACAGATAATCATCAGCATATAGTAGTCATGGTTCCTGACTGCAAGAAAAACAAGCACTGCTACTGTGTTAGGGAATATGAAGAACTTCAGCAAAATAAATTCTGAATCCTATTTTCTGAAAACGCAGACTCAAAGTAAATAAAGATTCAAAATTTATATTCATATATTCAGAGTGTGAATTATACGATGACAATTGTGAGGGGGGGCAACTTTTTCTCCTGGGTGTAAA
>OMKR01063218.1:0-12306 GCA_900302355.1 Cyttopsis rosea
CGCCGCTCTGAACCTCCGTCGCCATCATGCAAGAATGTCAGCCGAAGCGGCCACGTACCTACTTCCGGTTTAACGTGGCGGAAGTTCCGGTGAAATGTCGAGACGTACATAGTGACGTGGGGACATGCGCTCTATTTAATTATTGTTATTATTATTATTATTATTATTTATTTTATTTTTTTAGCTTTTCACGTGTTATCTTTCTCTAATGAGAAAACATTCTTAAATTTAAAAAAATTATAAAAAATTTTTTTTTAGCTTTTTATTTATATGCTTTTTTAATATGATGTATTTTATGGCTTATATAAATCACTATACAATTAAACTCGCCTTGCCATATAACTGTATTATTGATAGTTATATTATACACTTGTTATTTGTGTTGTTTTTATTGTAAAGTAACGGAATTATGTTAAATGTCTATAATTGTTCTGTTATCCGTTATTGTCCTAAACAACAATGAATGAATTAAATGAAATGAATTAAATGACGTAGAGCAACTGCAAAAGGCAACTTTCAGAGAGAGAGAATTCTAAGTTTCCCAATTTTAATTCAAAATCTGCAAGTTCTCGGCCGTTGCAGTGCAGTGCGATGTCCCTGAAAAAGGGGGGGAAACGCGGACGCCGGCGGTGAATCGGTGCTCGTTTGGCAAACTTGCGCGTTCTCCGTGCATCTGCACAAGAGATGCGGCTGCGGAGTCGTTCAGATGCACGTTAGACGCGCGTTTGGATTCTTACGAGTTCAGACAAACGCAGCGATCCGTGGCCTACAGCAGTGAAAGGGTCAATAAAACTCTCTTTACATATGAACCGGTTGAACGCCTACTTCTGCATTTCTGCCAAGACATATATAGTCCTATAGATTGAAATGGGAACGCAAATTAATTGGAAAACAGAAATAGAAAACCCAATGAAAAGTATACTTTAGCATATTTGTAGCCAAGTTAGTACCTTACAGTATAATAACGCAAACTACTTAATTTATAAATGACTGGTGAGTGATGACACTATGATCTGTAATAACTAAAAAAATTAAAAAAAAAAACACTAATCTGAAATCTTTACGAACAGCCCTGTCTGTTGGTAATAGGCGGCATTTTGAAGGTGTTAATGTGCCGATGTTTGGCTAGACATTGATGTTGTAGCAGTGGCCCCATCCTTGAGCCCAATACCAATCCCCAAGTGCTGTTTGGTGGATCAAAGTGTGGCCCCTGGGTGCTTTGGGATCAAAGATAGATAAATGTGTAATATATTGTTGTCCTTGTTACCAAGGGCCTCCATAAACACATGCCAATCACCACAAAACATAAGTCACCTTGACGTTCAAATCAGATGTTTGCGGCACGTGTTCATGGAAAGGCGATAAATGCCGTCGCGTGTATTTTGATTTGACTTCGTCGATTTAACCGAGAGGGTTCAATGGGAGAAGATGAAATCAAAACGTATTTCAACAATTCTCTTGCATGATCATGACAGTTCCCCTCTACTATCATCGGTGCCGTGCCGATGTTCCCACGGCCCATTATCCCAAAACCCCAATAGTTTGAAAAATGTCCCATTGGACATGGACGACAACTCAACCATCTCTAAACCAGCATTTTTCGGACTATTGGGGTTCGGGAACAATGGGCCGTCGGAACGATGGGCGGTCCCCCAATCGTCATAGTCATGCAGGAAAAAGACAACAAAGCTGCAGGCTGCTGACCATACTGCTGCTCAACATCCCAGCCAGCGCGCTTCATGATTTATGTCATTTATCAGTTATAGTTGGTTTTTTTTATTATCAATTACTGATGATGATCATCCCAACCAAAGCAAATTCTTAATTTAGCTTGGTTTCAGTTGTCATTTCTGCAACTCAAGTCATAAAATATGGGGCCCAAACATTAGAACAATGCGTCAAATCTAAAAAGGGATAAGCATACAAACATGTCTCATCAAACCGATACCTGTTCATTATTATGACTTTGTGATTCGTGCTTAGTCTGGTGTCTGAGATGGATGGGTTTTTTATTTCCCCTTCATTTTAAAAATCCTTTCTGTCTGTCCATTCTTCAGCCTGAACTTTTGATCCCCACTTCCTCCCTTCAACAACAACAAGTGCCCACTTCTCAACTCTTTTGAACAGGGTTGTGTATTGAGATGAACCTTGTTGTCAGGGAAGTCAAGCATGCCTCCTTTCCTATAAGTGGCAGATTTCCATACAAGGCTGATAAATACCTTTGGCTCGTGTTATTAGACTTGTAGCCAAAGCCCAAGTGAAAAGTACCATGCAAATCCCACATGATCCCACATGATGTAAAAAAAAAAAAAATAAAATAAAAGTTTTAAACGGTAAGATTTTGAACGTTAAAAAATAAAAACTTGAATTAATTAAATATTTATATTTCCGTGCACGGTGAATTTGCAACGCACTATTTTAAATGCAACATTCCAATACCATATATATTTCCCACATAAAGTGTACAAAGTTAACTTTTTTTTTTAACAGAGGCCATTTGCACGCCATTGCATCCAAGACAGATAATCTGCAAGGGAGTTGCAGATTAACACTTATAATAATAATAATAATAATAATAATAATAATAATAATAATAATAATAATAATAATAACAACAACAACAACTCCGTTCTTTGCATGACACGTGGGATCTCAAGAGCAAAAATATATATACATTTCTATTTCGTTATATTCTAACGAAATAAACCAAAAATACCCTGCGTGGCTCAATGTTTGGAAGCCTGTGTGAAAGTGAGGAAGTTGGCTCTTTGAAGACGACTGCTCTGTTATTGGTCCATCCCTCCCAAAGCGGGTAAATGTTTTCCCAGCTGATGTGTATTGAGCGTGCACGTTCCGTTAAAAAGCGACCACCGTCCGAGGTGTCAGGCCTCCTTCACACCCCCCCGCCGTCTGAGATCACTGCTCGGATGTTTCAGTGCCAGCCGCCCATTCACACGCGTTCCCCAAAAAAGCACCAGCACCTTTGATCGCCGCATGCCGGGGGTGTGTATATTAGGGGGGCTTGCGGGGAGGCTTTCCAATCCAAGCCGGTCCGGAGACACACGCACACGCACACGCACACGCACCGAGGAGCGAACTACAGCATGTCCGCGGTGCAGGGGAACCTTCACATGGAGGATCTGAACCACTTTCAACTCTACCACGAAGGCAGCGTCGGAATTTACAGCACTGCGCGCACAGGTGAGTGGACGCACTACTTTGCGGATTCCGGTTATTTTTTGTTAATCTGCAGCACGATCATATAACCGATTGTAGGACGGTTCACTCACGGATGCCGGTTGTTTTGTGCGCAGATTTTGGGCCCCCGGATCCTCTGAAATACTTACACTCTACCGCCGCGCCGAGGGCGGACAACATGGCACTCCTGACCCACCGGAGAAAGAGGACCAATTTCACCCAGCAGCAGATCGAGGTGCTGGAGAAGGTGTACTCGGACACCAAATATCCAGATATCTATCTACGGGAGAGACTGGAGGCGCTGACCGGTCTGCCGGAGTCTAGGATCCAGGTAAGCAAGGAGACCTCATTGATCGCTCCGGGGCCGTCCGAGGTCACTTGAACGCACCGGCCGTATTATATTGTAAAAGATTAAAGAAAAGATGGAAACATATTTAAAAATATATATTTTCAGTTCGTTTATATATATATATTTTTTTTTCCTTTTTTTCATATATTTGTATTATTTTTCAAACGCTTCAAAAAGAAAGAAAATAAACTATAAAATATAATTATATACACACAAGGTCACTGCTAGGGCTCTGTATGTGCTGTGGGTACTGTTGAGTGAGTTTAGTTTCTCACGAAATCTTTGTTTTGTTTATTCAAGGTCTGGTTCCAAAACAGACGGGCCAAGTCTCGTAGGCAAGTCGGCTCGTCGGTCTCCGTGAAAGGCCCCAGCAGCTCTCCTGCAGCCCCCTTCCTGCAGCTCCAGGGCAGAATGGCTCCTGAGATGCAAAGCATTGCAAACTTCTCGGTGGAGGCCAACTTTGGAGCACCGTTCCGCAGCTGCACAGAGGACCAGCACCAAACCGGCTTTGAACGCACTCCTGTTTCAGCGAAGCCCCAGATAAAGAGAGAGGAACTGAGTGTTGTGGTCCCTTGTCATAATATTCATCCTTTCCACAAGGAGAATGGCCATTACCCCAAGGTTCCTTC
The DNA here is from genome assembly GCA_900302355.1 of Cyttopsis rosea. NCBI lineage: Eukaryota > Metazoa > Chordata > Actinopteri > Zeiformes > Parazenidae > Cyttopsis > Cyttopsis rosea. The sequence continues at coordinate 4,177 of OMKR01063218.1, forward strand.
TCCTGTGAATGCCAATACAAGCCCAAAGGTCCTGGTGGAATATGACAATTTCCCACCCAATAAAACCATTGGGCCGGAGATGAAAGTGGTCATTCCGCCCATTCCACCCCAGAATAACTTCAACAGGTCGTCACCCAACTCTGCGTGTCAGGTACAGCACCCGCAGGTGACACCCACTGGGGACACCTTCAGCCACTTCTCCCCCATTCATGCCAACAAGGCCCAGGACTTCTCTGACTCAGACTCAGATTGGGAAACAATGGCAGGCTTTAGCGGCTTTATGTGACTTGAAATGTTTCCATGTAATTACAGAGGTGTTATACCAAGTATTTGGTCATGAGTTTGTTAAAAGATATGCATATTTATTTCAAAATTAAAAACATCTAATTCATTTTTTTTGTGAAACGTTCTTCATTTTTCAAATAAGGACAAATTTCCAACAACTTGCTTTGCCATTTTTTAATATAAAAGACGGTGACATTTATGTACACATGCCCTGAGGCACTCTCATATACAAGTTTACAAAAGTGAAATAGAGATACTCTAGGAAAAGACTTTAACTTACACCGGTGACGTTTGTTAAGGGGGAGATTGTAGCAAGAGCCATGCTGAACATATGTAAAATTAGGGATCAAAAGGCATTGGAAACCGAGTTCTCCTTTATAAAAATACCCAAATCTCTTTTCAGTGCACACAAAATTACAAAAAGCCATTTTTGAATACTATTAACAGAAATGTTAATAGTCATAATAATCAGAGGTATTGTACATATATTTACAATAAACATTTTTACAAAACATTCTTTAGCCTCCCCTGTGCTTACAATCAGCAGCATGAGGGACCAAGACGTACAGAGGAACCTTCAGAAATGGTAAAATATTGTTTAATAACCATACACCTACTCAAAAATAAATAAATATGGACTATAAAAACTGCAAGAAGTAATGCTTGGCAAATGAAACAACCATCAGGAATCAGAACAGAATCGTAGAATTAAAAAGGTTGTTAAGCGTCGTGTTCAACTGGGTGCACATACTCAATACACTACAACTGCTAAAAGACCAACCACAAATTCCCATAGTTTCCTTGCAGTATGGTTTCAGAAGTCTGGACAGAACTTCCGGTCAAAAGATCAGGTTGAGCACAGGTGATTCAAAACAGTCATTTTTTTCCCGCCGTAAAAACAGTTCAGGAAGGAGCACCGACTTTTAAGACATCCCCCATCGACCACTCTGCTGTGTGCATGTGTTCGCTGAGGGCGCAGGTGAGTTCAGACGGCATTGGTGTTGTTGGCAGCGAAGGCGTGCAGGTTGCCGAGCTGACTAAGGCCACTCTGGATGTGAGCCACATGGATTTCCACATTGTTCTGGAAGCAACTGGAAACACAGAAATAGAGAACGATAATGCATGTAGTGTTTCCCACAGATCTGAAATATACTTGTGGTGGTAACCGGCGGGGACTACCAACATGAATTACAGTTTTTCAATTTCCTGTGAACACAGCATTACTTCCTGCTGTCTCTCGACCAGATAAAAACTTGGGAGTGCTTTCTAATCCACCTGAACCAGAGAGCTGTTTCTGCGCCTTCTAACGTAATACAGAGAGAATGAGTCCACTAGTTAATCGATCGCGGACAGCGTTCTCTCAGACGGATAAATAAATATACTTTGGCGGCCGTTAATATACCTGGGCGCCCTGCTGAAGTAAAGTGTTTAAAATGTGGGAAACACTGACTGTCGTATCCAACAGTTATATGGCAAAGGTCTATTCAGTAATAAATCCGGGTGTCTGCAGGTCCTTAGAATGTCTGCATTGCAAATTTTAAGCCTTGACTATTGAATTCATGAGGTCTTAATTTCAATATCTTTCAGATTTTTATTTCATATATTTGACTGTTCAGAGAAAAATGTAATGGTTAGTTTAGTCTACCTTACCACTTGCATTGCTATCTGACCTAAATGAAACCCAATACTTACCTCTGCCCTGTACCAAATATATACGTCGTACTTACCTTTATACTAACTAGCACTATTTCAATAAGACTGATATTTCTGCAATACACATACAAAATGTTGTTAAAATCTGTCTTAAACATTAAACCACGCATAACATTTCACTTTCCGATACCTGCAGACACCCTGTAATTGGTTTAGTGGGATCAATCTGCCATATGCAGGGAGGTCCAAGTCCAATATAATTGTTTCTGCGCCCTGGTAACTTCCAGCCATCTAATCTAACAGGATGAGAGTGGAACAAAACACAACATGTGTATCTTCACCTGAGGTTGGATGGGTCTATTGATCTCTTGATATCATTAAGAGAGTCGCTTAGAGATTTGAACTCAAATGAATTCAGGTCGCCTCCCTCTGCCAAACACTGCAACAACAAAAAAAGACCATCAAAGTTAGAGTCAGAAGGGTCAAAGTGTTGAGTGGACATCTTTTATCTGTTGAAGGTCTTCAGCGAAGGTGATCACTGGGATGATTCGAGCATGTACCTTGATCTGCAGCAGCAGGGCGGTGAGCCGCGAGATGAGCTGCGTCAGGCTGGGATTGGTCACACTGGGCTGTCCGTCTCTCTGGGAGGTGCCTTGCTGGACCATCTCCTGGGCTTCCTCCTCACACCGCTGCCGCAGCTCCGTAGGACGGTCGGCTGGAGCCATGCCCTGATCTGGAGCCAGCTGCAGAGGGCACAAGCAGAGAAATAGTTATATGTTTACCCATCAACACTCACAGGAAGTCCACCTAAAATATTTTTGGAGGAAAATGTTTATTAATTGTTGAAAAATAGGAAATTGTGATTAAATATGAAATAACATTTAAATGAACTCTTACCAACATTGGTTTATCAAGGTTAGAAAGGGAAATTAGGTGTTTAAAGTAAAAAAAAATTAAAAAATGCATTATGGTTATTCACTATGACGAAGGTGGATTGTTAGAATATCGACATCTTGCAATCACACTAGATATTGTCTGGGATTTTGGTTGCTGCAATATTGTATATATAGTTAAATGTTGTGTTTGAGGCTGCATTACAATAAATAAATGCAATTTTCTGGACTTAATCGACTGTTCTAATCAATATTCTCAAATATTTCTTGTGTGTAAATATGAAAAGACAAAGTCATCAAATTATCAATATCAAGGTATTTATCAAAAAAAAAAAGCGAGTGATGTTTGATTTTGACAAAAGTGAAACATTGGTCAGGCCTACAGTTCTGTGCTTCTGACATTGATGCTAGTAAAAAAAACACAAGATTAACAGAATTTACCTCACAACAGAACTGCTGAACTTCATACAGCACTTTGTTAAGGTCCTTATTGAGCTGCTCCAGCTCCAGTACTGTGGTTGCATAGCGCTTTTGGAAGTCCAGGCCAATAGGCATCGAGTAGGACTTCTGAAAACACAAACAAATAGCTATGTTATGTTTAGCTGGGAATAAGCCTACCAACAACTGTTTTATTATTATTTTTTAATTCACCAGTCTCTCAGCTTCTGTGTTCATATCTCTCAAGTGCTTGATATGCTCCTTCTTGATCATGAGGATTTTGGACAGTCGCGTCTAGAATTGTGAAAGAAAGACCAGTTACTCAGGAACATAAAATATCTAGTGTCCATATTATTCCACCAGAAAGGAATTAGTTACCACTTGGACCAGGAACTTGACAGGAAACCCTCCTAGTGTGTCCCCCTCTGTGCCGGTCAGTTTATTGTTCCATGGAGATTGACCAATGAGAGGGTCGTTATCCTGTGATAAAGCGGAGAAGATTAGCCTGTAGGTTCATTTTTTTTTTAAAACAACCCTATTTTAACTAAAATATTATAGATATGAAGAGAACCCAGTTAATCTGGGTTCTAGTGTGGGACTGTTTAAGGGGGAATTGAAGCTTCTCTAAAGCTGTTAAAAATTGCTTTATGTCCACTTGAAATAGTTATAAAATGTATTTATATCTTTAAAAACAAAGTTCAGTGTTTTGATAGACACAGTAAAAGCCCAAAACAAAATAGAAAATTATAAATAAGATACAAAATGACCTTAAGTAGCAAACACAATTTAAGATGATATGATGATTGGATTGAAGAAAATATTAATAAATAAATACATGATATAAAAATTATTTAATTGTATCAGCATCACATCATAAAAAAATCCTAAAGTCTATAAAAATAGGGTTCAGTGAACTTACCATTAGGACAGGAGTGGTGGCAGCTGGGTACAGTGCTCTGGGCGGAGTCATTAAGTTCTGCAGGTAGCGAGCGGCCCGATGCTTCTGGGCAAAGGCTGAGATGGGCATGGTTTCATTGGGCTCGTTGCTCTGTAAAGAAACATTTCAAACCAAATGTATCGCCACAGCATGTAAGCATGATTTACTGGGCACTGTAATGTTAACCATTTGCCATAAGTGCATAAAGTAAAGTCGGTAAGGGATGAGACATTCCCTAGTCCCACGTTAAGTGTTATAAAGTCATGATAATGAACGCCAAGGGCTTTTTTTCTTTCAACAAGGACAACAAGTAGCAGCAGCAAAATAAGCAAGCAGTAACTTCAATCATTACTAAAAGACCAATGTGACGCATGTCATTCAAATACATTGACTACAACAATTGACAATTGGCTAAATACGACAGCAACATTGTGGACAGCAGAAGTCTTACCAGTACTTCGTAGTCGGGCACGGTGTGAGTTCCCAAACCGTTGCGGTCAAAGGTCACGCGGTAGGTAGCTGCACTGGTGTCTACTGCGTCGATCTGCCCAGTGAACAGGCCGTCATGGACACCTCGGAGCCGTGCTGCCAAACAGAATGCCCCATTAGGAACAACATAGACTTGAAAAAAAGAATGTGTTTATAGTTCCAAAACCCAAATTGGCATATTTAAGATATTCCCACCATCTCCCCACCATTTCATGAGCCTTTACAAAGTGTGTAATCAAGAAGTTGCTAATCAATCAACACTTGAGTGAGTAGAATTTTGCAACTGTGGGTCCATTTATATGGAATCAGATTTGTGTCAATATAATCAAACAAAACTTCTTAAATATAAAAACATAAAACAAAAATAAGAATTTGAGAGAGAATAAAACTCACTGAAACAAAAAAAAGTCATCTCAAAAGTAAAACTTATAACTTGCAAACTAATTATTTGTGTACTTGTGTAAACTTGATCTTCTACATTTTTGATAATATGTCCTTTTGTTTAGTTCCCTCTGCTTCTTTCTCACTGATCAGACTTTTGCCCTCACTGTCGGCTTTGCGCTGCCTCACTTTTTGTTTGGAGTTCTGGCACAAACCTCTCGCGCGGGCGGGTTTTTTTTTTCCCCCAGGGGTGCTAATTGGCTAATCCCCATGGGCTAGAACATAGAGTTAAGAGTGTTTATTATTCTTCAAAATTTGGGTTACAAGTTACTTGCAAAGATTGTCTTGAACAAAACATGTTGCATCAAGGAGTCTCATTATTCACACATCTGATTTATTGCACCGATGATGCATCTCAAAAATACATTGTAGTTCTGGCAAAGGAACCCACGGTGGAGCCACCTTCCAAATTGGTCTCCAATACAACGTCACCACTAAATACAGTGAGAACTGACAGTAGGTTGCCATGACTACAGCTAGACAGTACTCCAGCCTGACGGGTGAGGTTCAGCCATCTTACCGGTGACTTTGGTGCCAATGATGAGGGGCAGAGGGATTTCATCAGGAAGGTCTTTGCACTGCGACACATCAGAGAGTTTCCTCTGCTGAAGCAGCCGCATCTTTTGTCTCTTCTGCCTCAGCGCCGTCCGCTCTTCAGCAAAGAATGCAGATGAACACCTGCGACAGAAATCAGACCAGTACAATTTACAGATACAACTTGTGCAGGTTTTATGGGCATTACCAGCTGGTATGAATGAACAAACTACATCAGCAGACAGCCATGATTTCTACATCTTCTAACAGATTTTGGATCCAATGCAGAAAAATGCAAATGAAAGAGTGATAGACAAGAGGTTTGTGTTGTGTCGTACCGGCGTGGCTTGCCCATCAGTCTCCTGATGGTGCCCCATTCCACCCTCGTCAGCTTCCTGGTTTTTAGGTTGGGAAAAGACTCCTTTAGACAGAGGCAGAAGTCATTGTCGCCCTCAAAAAGAGGTCTGGAAGAGGGAGAGAAACAACAGCCGGTCAGTCTACAATTGATCTTTTTTCCCTCTGTAATCAAAGCACTAGGCACCAGAAAGCATATGGTGATATCTATTATACTCGATGAGATCTGTATTCAGAATGATAGTGATTAAATTAACTGGAAAGGAAAGTCACTTTTTGCCATATGCAACTCTTTGTTCCTTTTTGTTCTCACGCACCATTTTCTTTTTAGCTTTTTTTGAGTAGACTGATGCTGCTGAAGTCATCTAGATCAAACTTCTCAACTTTTCCCACATACTTGCATTGCATTACATACGCTCAAATAATTCGAATATCGTGAAAAAGTTCAATATTTTTTAGTGTTTCAAGCATTTCTTTATTTTAATTTTGATAATTACGCCTTACAGCTCATGAAAACCCAATGTCCAGTATCTCAATAATTAGAATATTTCAAAAGATCAACAAAAAAAAAAAAAAAGGATTTATAATACAGAAATATCGAACCTCTGAAAAGTATGTTCTTTTATGCACTCAATACTTGGTTAGGGCTCCCTTTGCACAAATTACTGTATCAATGCGGTGTGGCATGGAGGCGATCAGCCTGTGGCACTGGGTTATGGAAGCCCAGGTTGCTTTGATAGCGGCCTTAAGATCGTCTTTATTGTTGGGTCTGGTGTGTTTCATCTTCCTCTTGACAATACCCCATAGATTCTCTATGGAGTTCAGGTCAGGCGAGTTGGCTGGCCAATCAAGCTCAGTAATACCAAGGTCAGCAAAGCATTTACGAGTAGTTTTGGCAGTGTGGGCAGATGCCAAGTCCTGCTGGAAAAGGAAATCAGCATCTCCACAAAGCTCGTCAGCAGACGGAATCACAAAGTGCTCCAAAATCTCCTGGTAGATGGCTGCGTTGACTTTGGACTTGATAAGACACAGTGGACCAACACCAGCAGATGACATGGCACCCAAATCATCACTGACTGGAAACTTCACACTGGACTTCAAGCAACTTGGATTCTGTGCCTCTCCACTCTTCCTCCAGACTCTGGGACCTTGATTTCCAAATGAAATGCAAAATTTACTTTTATCTGAAAAGAGGACTTTGGACCGAGTAACGGTCCAGTTATTTTCCTCCTTAGCCCGGGTAAGACGCTTCTGACCTCGTCTCTGGTTCAGGAGTGGCTTGACACTAGGAGTGCGACACTTGTAGCCCATTTCCTGGACACGTTTGTGCGTGGTGGCTCTTGATGCACCGACTCCAGCCTCAGTCCGCTCCTTGTGAAGCTCCCCCTCGTTCTTGAATCGGCTTTGCTTGACAATCCTCTCAAGGCCGCGGTCATCCCTGTTGCTTGTGCACGTTTTCCTACGACACCTTTCCCTTCCGGTCAACTTTCCATGAATATGCTTTGATACAGCACTCTGCGAACAGCCGGCCCTTTCAGCAATGACCTTCTGTGGCCAATGACTGTCAAGTCAGCAGTCTTCCTCACGACTGTGGTTGTGTGTGCTGAACCAGACTGAGAGATTAAAGGCTCTGTGCAGGTGTTTTGAGTTAATTAGCTGATTAGAGCTCTTCTCAGGACTGTGTGGGCGTGTCCAGGGGTCCTTGATTGACATCTCTGTGGCCCTCTGTGAAATATTCTAATATTTTTTCACGATATTCAAATTCTTTGAGCTGCACCTGTAACTGGACAGCAAAGCAGAACATCAAACCCTTGGACGAGCTCAGTTAGTTTTAAACTAGTGTCACACTTTTGATATTTTCAACTTGGTGAAAAAGTTTGCTTTTTGCGTTTGACTTTTTGACTCTGTCCTCTATTAGTAGAGGATTCCTTCAGAATGTTCTCCCTACCAGCTCTTAACATACAGTGAGTCCAGCGATTAGCAGCTAGAAGGAGGGAAACATCCATCAGGATCGTTTGGACGGTGTTGTCAACCTACTGTTGTGCAAAGGCGTCATTTCAATAGATGCAGCCGATGCCGGCGCATTGGGGCCCGGAGCTCCCGAGG
>OMKR01063221.1:2483-13816 GCA_900302355.1 Cyttopsis rosea
CCCTCCCCTAAGAAGATGTCGGTGAGCCTGGCGGCGGACATCCAGCAGGAGGGAGAGAGTGGGCTACTCAACGAGCCCTGCAGCCGGAGCAAGGCCTCTCCGCAACCCCAGGGCACCAAGGAGGGGAGCGGAGAGGCCCTGGAGCCCGATGACAGTTCCCCACAGGATGCACAGGTGAGCCAGGTGACCTTCCTGCTGGAACTATTTAAAGGGATACTGAAAGTATTAAGAGTATTATGCTTTTAGGTTTTCCTTTTCATTTTATTTTTGCAATGCCAGAACATATCTTAACATTTTTGTTAGTAGTTATTATTTAGTTGGTTGCCCCAGTGAGAGTAAACTCTCCGTGCATTCACTCCAACCCCTCTTCCCTCCCTTTGGCGAGTCACAAAAGACAAATGCAAATGTAAACGATTCCACATGTGTACTGTATTCAAGCGTTTAAAAGATAAAAACATATGAAAAACATATAATCACATATGGTAATCACTGGTGCTACATTTATTTGCAAAATGTTTTACATCATACAAGTATTAGTATTTATTTGAGGATGGAGAGATACATTTATGTTTCTATTTTTGCATTAAAAAATGTCTTGATACAGATTTATGGATTGCGGTATTTATTATTTCATCTTTTACCATTTTTATTTATTTTATTATGTCTGTCAATTGTGACACAGAATTACTTTATCTCTTTAAAAGTTGTTTTTTGTGTAGCTATTTACAAACAAATTGTAAAGCTTAGACAAGTAGGGTCTAAACTTTCTTTTCCCCCCCCCAATTTACAGAGACGTGCTCCGAACCACAGCCATAGTAGGAAAAGGGCCAAGGTAATTAATAAATTTAATAATGTACAATTTATTAAATGTCAACTTCAGGCTAATAGGTTAGACTCCTAGATAATCTGATAATCTGGCTGCTAGGTCACTGAAGCAGTCAATAATGGAGATAAACAAGCTAAAACTCCCTATGTAGACTATTTAACTATAGCCTTTGGTAGCTAGATAATTACATAAATAAATAAAATACTTATTACTTTCTTATTGTGACTAATTAGGAGTATAATTGATGTTATTGCTCAACCAATCTGTGCTTTATTGGTGAAAGTATAAAAAGGATTTGTTACCTCTTGGAGTATTCAGTGTTCCATGTCAGTCTCCTTTCTTGCTTTGGAGGAAGCTATCTACAAGGGGAAATAAAAATAAGGTACTATATTTAGGGTAGATGACATAAGCTTGCACATACACACAACCACATACAGAATGTACAGTACACACTCCTTGGCTCTGATGGATGTGTGAGCAAAACCTCCCTTTCCCTCACCTCGTTTGTACTGTTTGGATCTAACCATCCACCAAAAATACTGGATTGCTGAGAGTCAATTTATGTGGAAAACCTCACCTTGTCATAGTTCTTCTGGGGTTAAGTCTCACATCTGCCCAGGGACAGCGCCCTAATCAGCCATTTTGTAATTCTGCGTTCCTCTCAGCTTCTCCTGCCTTCCTCAGGGAGCTCTTGTATCGCCTGTTATTCATGCTTTATATAACCACACCCTCTAGAGGGATTTACAGTTCCTTAGCACTTAATTATGAGATTAGAAATGTAGTGTAACATGACTTGATATGGGAATGGGCAACTTTTTGATCAAGCGTTAACCTATGTGAGTCTTGTTTCGGATACGTTCTAGGTAACGCCTTTGTGGGAAAATAAGTCTGAAACTCTGTTTTACTTGCCGGGCGACATATGGATATAATGTCGATATCAAGATTAGATATCATCTGTGATTTTGGTTATCACAATATTTTGATATTGTTAAATGTTGTCTTTAAGACTTTTAAGATATTTTTTTTATTTCATAGGCTGTTCTAGCTGTTTTAATCAATGCCTCTACCTGCTTGGTCATAATATCCACAGTACAAATGATTGTTTCTCAGATATTTCTTGTATGTGAATATCTTATGAAAACACCAATAGTCATCCACAAAATATTGTCAAATAGACTTGACATGAAACTAGAAGTATTACTATTTTAATATGTTTACTGTGTTTTAATGATAATATTTATTTTCCATTTTGTGTTATAAACTGTCTATCACTAAGAGATTAAGCTAATGCTTCATGGACACTGTAATTGATTGTGTTTCAGTCTAATGCCAAGCTGAAGCTGGTACGGAGCCTGGCAGTATGTGAGGAGTCTTCAGGTCCATTCTCAAACGATGGACCTCCGGAATCGGTACAACTACTTCATTTATATTACCCACATTGAATCCAGAGCCAACACAGTAGCCTGGTGATAATGTTGTAATGTGGAGGATTTTCACTGCTTGATGACAAACATTTACCACCTTAAATGACTATATTGGATTATGGTTTTCTAGGAAATTATTCAACTTCACATCAGCTGTCCATCAGACAAGGAGGAGGAGAAGTCATCCAAGGATGAATATGAGAATGAAGAGAAAGAAAAGAAGGACAGAACTCCACGCAAGATGCTTTCTCGTGGTAAGACTGCCATCAAGGCAACACTGGCTGTATGGAGTTTTGAGGTTCTGCTTATGAGCAAAGCCTTGTTAAGGCCAGTGTTGGTACCATCATCTACATGCCATGCACAAGAAAATCCAGACAAGCCTGACAAATAAGCCTGGGCGATATATAGTCATAATATCGATATTGTGATATGAGACTAGATATGGCCTGGGACTATTATAATATCTTGATAGAGTTAAATGTTGTTTTAAGGCCGCATTTTAGTATAGTAATTAAGAATGGTAAATTAGTAATTTTCTGAACATCATGGACTGTTCTAGCTGTTCTAATCAATGCCTCTACCTCTTCATAAAATCCTCATTACCAATGATTGTTTCGTAAATATTTATTGTGTGTAAATACCTTATAAAGGAACCAATAGTCATCACCAAAAATATGTCTAATCATCAATATCGTGGTATTTGTTTATTCTGATATTTCATGTTGTCAATATCGGCCAGGCCTACCTGCAAGTACTGATGCATATTTGGTGGTCAAATGCCGTTCTTAAATAGTTGTTTTGATTAGGGATAAAATAAAAAAATTAAAAAAGGATATGTCGAATTATTGAAACTAAATTGCACAGATGTCGAGACTCTTAGAAGGGAAATGGGATTTCTGCTCTTTGTTCTCAATCCCTTCTCTCTCTCTCTCTCTCTCTCTCTCTCTCTCTCTCTCTCTCTCTCTCTCTCTCTCTCTCTCTTTCCCTCTCCACTGAGACCTTCAGGCCTCATTAGAATCTGAGAGCAATAGAGAGATGAAACAACTTGGCTGACTGTCTACTGTAGCAGAAAATAGTGGAAAATGATCCCCCTGGTGTGTGTGTGTTTGTGTGTGTGGCTACTTCCTGGGTAGTTGTAAGCATCTGAACACGCACACAGTGTGTAAGTCTGTCCCCTTCCATGTTTACCTTCTGTGTACCTTCCAAGAAGTCATGGCGTGAGGTGTAGTGTGGTATGCCTAGGTGCTAAGTGGAGCACCAGGCCTGAAGTCTTATCTTTTATCTATATAGATTGTATTTTATCTTGTTATTTTAGTTACGATTTCTACAATTCAAATAATCCTACTAATCTTTTAAACTTTTGTTTTTCCCCCCACCTTCCAATTTTGCCCTCCGTCAGACTCCAGTCAAGAGTATACAGACTCAACTGGCATTGATGTTCATGAGTTTCTGGTCAACACACTGAAAAACAATCCCAGGTATGTGGTTGTATCTTGATAAAACACTTATCTGCTTAGACACCTCAAGGACAAGATGTGTATAAATGCTTCTCAGCCTGCACCTCAACTTATATATTTAACTTACACAATATTGAGTAATGTTCACATAGAGAGTAAATGGTTTCCTGCAACTTGAGCCTGCACCATATAGAGAAGGGAGATCCCTCCTTTCTCTTAATGGACTTTCTATTTAGAGTTCTCGAGTACTTGGCATGGAATATGGGCATGCTGTAATCCTCTGGGGGTGTGGGGAAGAGAAGGGGCGGTCCATCTTCACTTTAGATGGATCGGAAAAGTATTCATTGCACTGTGTCTTTCCTTTGATCTTTCCTTGGTTCTCATTCTCGCTCTCTCGCTCTCTCTCTCAAAAGGGATCGAATGATGCTGCTCAAACTAGAACAAGATATCCTGGAGTTCATAAATGACGACAAGTGAGCCATGTTCTTCACAACCACACACTTATTTAAATTTAGATCTTCCAAGTCCATCCCATTCATTTATTTTTAGGTTGTTGTGGTGATGAGATAAGATTAAGATTAATGTTTTTCTTTTTGTTGATACGTATTTGTTAAAATTTTTTTGGAAGTAAACAAGTTCAAATCAATGTCAGTTGACACAATGGCGTGTGGGCTTGAATTACAATGCCATATTCTATAGGTAGCAATAACTGTGTATTTGCTTATGTATATGTAACTTTTGTTGTTCATTGTTTGAGTATTTTCATGTATAACAACCATTGGCATTAGTAAACCAGGTCTTGACCACATCCAATCCATGGGCATTAGAACATATGTATTCTCAAACCTGTGACCTCCATCCAAGTTTATTTTTTTAATGCACCTTTGCTTAATGCTTAATTTCCATCTGCAGTAACCAGTACAAAAAGTTTCCCCAGATGACCTCTTACCACCGCATGCTACTGCACCGTGTGGCAGCCTACTTCGGCATGGACCACAATGTGGACCAGACGGGCAAGGCAGTCATCATCAACAAGACGGGAAACACCCGCATGTGAGTGGCTCAGTAATTCAAGTCTAGGCTTAAAATGTAGACTGTAGACATGTTATAGCTTTTGAAAAGATATATTGTCCCACATGTGTCATAGACATAGTGGTGTTGATTTATTGTATATAAATAAAGGGTGATCAGTCTAATTTGCATCAATGGAACAGCTATTTTTTCACCATTTAATTTTACTTAAACTTTGGCCACCAAGTTAGGATGTAAATAACAATTTAGATTATTTTTGATATTATGCTGCAGTTATTAGTGACATTTTATATAGAAATCAAATTCTCAGCTACATTCAGCTTATAACAATATTCTACTAAAGATATGTCAATGCTGCATATTCTGTAGTTGGAAATTGTTCAAACTAAAATCCTAATGTACAATTATACACAACTGTGAATATTGATCATCACTTGTATCAGAAATCAAAAGATTGGCTAAGATGTCAAATATAATGTCTTAATTAAAATGGATCCATTTTGGTCGTTTAGTTTGTTAGGTAAGTTGTCTGGTGTTCATATGTTCGCCCCGTGTTCTCTGCCTCCAGCCCAGAACAAAGGTTCTCTGAGCACATTAAGGATGAGCGCAACATGGACTTCCAGAAGAAGTTCATCCTGAAGAGGGATGACGCCAGCATGGATAAGGACGATAATCAGGTACACTTCACTGTATTCAGAGGGAGTGTCAGTCGGTTACAGAACTTTAAAGTGTGTATACTGTAGTAATCAAAGTCTAAGTATCTCCTGCTTCACAAAAGTAGCTGTGCCTGTCCTATTACATTTTATGTCCTATCTGTCCATTATTTATATTCTTAATGACCTATTTGAGATGATTTGAGACCCTGCTCGGACCTGGCACCTTGTATCTAGAGTCATCCAGATTGTGTTTTGGATAAGATTGAGACAGAATTGCATGTGCACCTGAGATTAACATGTGTCTCAATAATCCACAATATGTCTGTTATGCCTTTGTCGACTCGACTATGTCACAGATCCGCGTGCCGCTGCAGGACGGGCGGCGCAGTAAGTCCATTGAGGAGCGAGAGGAGGAGTATCAGCGGGTACGAGACCGGATCTTTGCCCGAGAAGTAAGCATTGGGCCAGGAAAGGTCAAAAAGCAATAAAAAAGCAAAATTAAAGGATAGGTTTGCCATTTCTCAACCGAGGCCTTATTTAAATGTTGGTTCCCATGCTTTATAACTATTTTGTAACAGTTTTTTACTATTTTTAATACAAAAAAAATCATGTCTGTGAGCCGTGCATTTTATCAGGTTTGTCTTTTATGCTCCTGCAAATCAGCTTTTTTGACTATTTGCGCTAATGTAAGAGACTAGAAACGTGAAGTTACGCCGCTTCCTACTAGGCATCTATGATAGTCAACATTACGCCATGGATGTAATTGCAAAAACAGTTTTTGGATGATATTACTGTTACCTAAACAAGTTTCATGTTTTAGGACATCTTTTTAAGGCTTAAAACTTTGCCCCATTGGACTCCATAATAGGCAATACGAAGAAGAAGAAGAAGAAGGATTTATTGATCACACATTATACCACAGACATGCGGAGGGTGACACACACACACACACACACACACACACACATGCAGGAGTGGCGAACGATGAGATATAGTCTCTGCTTTTATCCCATCCTGGCCGTCCTTCCTCCAGGGGCAGCCAGGAGCAGTGGTCCTGCTCCTGGTAGTCAATAGTAGACCATTCAGCGAGGTTGTGCTATGAACAGATATTAAAATTGGGTTCCCATCATTTATAAGGCCTGAGTTGAAAAAGAGTGTACGTGTCCTTTAACAAATTGCATTGACCTATTAACATTTTTTCGGGCTCTCTTAACTGACAAAATCTTCATTGGTCAGAAGCAACACGTAACAGGGAGAGCTAACTACTATCATAATTACAGTCCCTAATCTGTTGCATTGAACTAATTTTACCTGAGTAATACCCCATTCTAAATTCCTGTATGGTCTAGTGAACCTGAATTTGTTTTCATTTCTTTTCTTTGAGCCTTGGTCTGCAAAGAATTTAAACATTGGGCACAAGTGCTTCTGATTGTATGGATCTAGCTAGCCATAATTTGCAGGTGTCTTTTTCTTTGCAGTCCTCTCAAAATGGATACATCAACGACAACAGGTAAGATGATGCATCCTTCTGGAAACTGTTGTGTGCATTTTAGAAAGAAAGCCCCTCCCTCCTCCCCTTCCCCTTCTCGGGTCCCACCGTACTATAAAAGACTGTAACATATGCAGGATATATTAATTGTGTTCGACATACACGCCACTATGTATTAGGTAACATTCTCACTAAGTTTTGAAGGTTTTTTTTTTTCTCTTCTGGAAGAAGAGAATTTCAGGTTTTCATCTTTTTATGTAGTTATATTTTTGTAAATTTTTTCCAGCCAATGGCTGATTGAAGTAACTTGTAAGAAAAGATTTGGCTGGCGCTAATAAAAGTTAGCTAAAACAGGCAGACAGAGTCCACCTCCCTCCCCAGGCTCCTGGCTATTGACGATGACAGATTAGTAGACAATATGCTGAGGAGAGAAAAGGGAAGCGTGGGCTTTTGAACAGTCAGTTTCTGCTTTGTGTGCATTTTCTTTTCTTTTTCAGGGGTAAAAGTTCTACACTGTACCTACCTCAATCTCCCAATCCCTCCCTCCCCAACCACCTACCCCCACCTTCCCCACAACCCTCTCCTCTTCTCCAGTCCATCCCTGTAACCCTAGCGTTTTTCTCCCAATGTTAACCCCAACAGGCTCTCCACTGAGGGCTACTCCTCTAGCTCTCAAAAGAGGAGGCAGATCTTTAGGTACTGGGGTGAACTGCTGACTTTGACTTGTGTGTTGCCATGCCCATTTCTGAAAGTGGTTTGGTGGTGGTAATGGTGACTTGACTTGTGGTGTTCTTTGGTTTGTTTGTTCTATGAATATATATCTATGCTTGGCATAGTCTGCTGATTGATGGCTAATACAGCACTGCATCGTGGGGCTTCCCATGACCCATGCATGGCTGCTTTATGATTTCACTGGGGACTGACACTACTTACCTTCCACCCCTTCCACCATCACTGCATTTTTCTTTTCCTATGGTAGCTGCATTGCTTTCAGTTACTTTGTTTGTTTTGTTATTTATTTGGTTTCCGGGGTTTTTCCATATCATTTGCTGTATAATAGATGTTAAATTGTGATCATTCTAATTTAGACTTTTACTTATGGAAAGAAAATAAACATTTATTGGGCCCATGTAGACTGTGGTTGGAACGGCTTTCTTTCTGCCAAGTTTGGGGTCCGGAATGATAGAGGGTTTGTATTGAACCTGGTTCATGGCAAAAATTGAGAATTGTTAAAATGCTACCACTTATGCTTCTGTTCTTACTTAAGAGGTAACAGCAAGACTGAAGTGCTACAGTGTTGTGAGAAACTAAGTAAAGCTGTAGAACTAATTTCACTCCAGCAAACAAATGGCACTAAACTAGTAGCACTAGAAGAGCACTAGTCCACTACAAAGTTTCTGAGGGCCACAAAAAGGACAGTTGTGTTTTGTTTGAGAGCGCTTTGTCTCCCTGTAAATCATGATGACCTATTGGATGTGGATGGGAACGTAATTACTGTCTCTTTTCCATAAAAATTATGCAACTCTCACAGTAAACACAAAGTTCCAGACAAATGGCAACCTGTGTGCACAGGCTTCTGCGGGATTATAGCCTCATATACGAGACCCTAGCTTCCAATTCACTGATATTTAGTCACACCGTAATGATAGTCATTTTCTATTGCTTCAACAGCAGGTGGCTTGAACTGCAGTGTTTCAGAGAGATAATAGTACAATATACCATATTACTTTACTGTTTAATACAATATCCTCAAAATAATAAGCAAGCAATTAATATGATTTTTTTTCCATCATCGGAAGTCAATCGGTGTGATTGTCATCATAATCTTTTAAAGTGATGCAGTATCGGCTGAAGACAGTAGTCTCATTTGCCCCATTGTACTATGTATTGCAGATTTTCCTTTAAGCCTAGCCTTCTGCCTGATCAAAATAGTTTTGATCCAATCCAACAATTTCACTTGAATCGTTTTTTATATTTTTCTTTTTTTTATGATTTATGTTTAAAGCAGCATCCTTTTAAAACAGTTCAGTAATTTGAATACCACTCCTCTCCACCCTCTTGTAATTGCTTTTTTTGTTGCCTGCATAGTTTTCTGTTTCATCAGAGGGAAATCCCAGCTTCATTAACTCAACACCAATATTTCTCATTCTTTCTACAGTAGCTGATTACTAAAGAGCATTTTGTCTTGTGATGTAAAGTAATGCATCATAGTGACAAGTTATGCTGTTTAGTTATACTGTCGCAAACCTCCACCAACCAATATGTTTTTCTTTTCAAACTTTGGATGCGATTCATCCAGTAATACACAGTTCCAATGAGTGAAAGATTCTTACACATACTGTACATGCATAGAACAGTGATGAATGATTGATGAACAGCTAAAAAATATGATGAGGTCCAACATATGTTCAGTTTAGTTTACAGAATATTTCTTGAAGGATAGGTTTGCTATTTTTCAACCCAGTTCTTATTAAAAGGTTGGTTCCCACAATTTATAACTGTTCATAGCAGAACCTCACTGAACACTACTATTGAGAAACTTACCACTCTGCTGCAGCTTCTAACTGTGCCTAAATGCAGTCCGATGGGGCAAACCTTTAAGCCTTAAGCCAAACGTTAAATTTCCTTTTCGAAAATGGGATTAACTCATGTTAATCACACATATCGTAGTGTATTTTTTAACATATTTTGAATAACAGTAATATCACAAATTATATCTACACATGTAAGATGTGTAGGTACTGTATCTCTTGTGTCTCTTACATTAGCACGGATGTCACCAAAAGAGGAAGTGCAAAAGACTCAATAAAACCCTGAAAAACCTGATAAAATGCACAATTTATTGGCAGCTCCTTGTTTTTGAAAAGTAGATTTAACATGTTTTAGACTGTGTTTAGGCACGGTGAGAAGCTGCAGCAGAGAGTTACGTTTCTCAGTAGCAAAGCGTTCAGTGAGGTTGTGCTATGAACAGTTATAAATGATGAGAGCCAACATTTGAATAAGGCCTGGGTGGAATCTATCCTTTAACATAAAACCACAGGCCTCTCGTTCTGACAACGAACAACCAACAGCACTAAGGAGAAATATTAAAACCTTCCTCGGCGGTCGGCGTGTCATTAAGATTGAAAATGAAGAAGGCACTTAACTACCAAAGTGGCTTTGGCAGATTGTGTGATAGCAAGGTGTTATCGTGAGCGAGCGGTGGAGATGGAGTGTCATGTGATGAGCAGCAGAGCCCCTCCTCCCACGCATCTCCTCGCTCTCATCTTTGTCTGCAGAGCGATGTGAAGCGAGCTGGGGGCGCAGCGCTCCCGCCCTTCCTTAATATAGGCTGTGCACAGTGAGCGCTAAAAATAGTTCTTCCATTAATTACAGCTTCTCTCAAATATTTATCAACTGCTCACCTGCAAACAGGGCTCACCACCGCTAGGCGTTGCAGATTTTACCACATCCCTCTTCCGTCTGTTGAGATCCCCAAGAATAGACTGTGTGTGTGTGTGTGTGTGTGTGTGTGTGTGTGTGTGTGTGTGTGTGTTTTTTCTTCCCCTCTTGTCCTCAGCCTGAACCCACTGCTCGTCTTTCCTACCCACCCAGCTCTCTGATGCAGAGGCAACCCAGATTTTGAAACGTTGTCTCTGCTTCCTCTAATACAGAGGTTTAGCTCACTATTCGTGAATACCTTTGCATTTTATTACATAAAATGCCACACCACACAAACGTTATCTTGCAAATGCTTTTTTTTTTTTTAATATTCTTAATGCTAAATCATTGGTGAAAAGTAACAACATACAAATACTTTCTTACTGTAAGTACGTTGTTCAAGTATCTGTACTCGGTGTATTCGGTTTCTGAGAATTTCAACTTTTACTCCACTATGTATATCTATGCTTTTTACTTTATTACATAGCATTGCCTAACAGCCTAATAGTCATGTTATTTTATTTTTTACAAAAATCTGGATTTATATTCATATTTTATTTTATATTTATATATATATATATATCAAAAGCAACTTTTAAGAGCAAGTACTTACTTACTTGAGTATAAATGTGGTACTCCCATCTTAATAGAGTAGTTTTGTATCAGGGTATTTGTAATTTCACTGAAGTCCGAGGTCTGAGTATTTCTTCCACCAGTGATACTGATGCAGATGAGTTATGTTATGGTTCAGAAAGCAACATAATGAACTAAGACCGACATTGCCCATATTTCTGAATTGAAGTGAAACATTGTTAATGACATGTGCCTGGGAAGCTCAACCATAGCCATTTATGGGGGATGGAGGGGTACCTGGAGGTGGTCACTGTCTGAATATTGGTTTTCTTGGCATCTTCCCTAATCCAGGGTGACATCACCACAACTACACACCACTCTATATATATATATATATATATATATATATATATATATATATATATATATATATATATATATATATTAGTGGTGGTG
>OMKR01063221.1:13840-28711 GCA_900302355.1 Cyttopsis rosea
TTAATTATGAAAGTATTATTTCATCAATGTGTGTTTGAGTCAGTATGTTTATGTGTGCACTGTGTGTCTATTTCTATCTGTCACTTTGTCTTCATGTCTTAAAAAATAAAGTATGTAAGTCTCTGCAGTCTGCATGAGTTTTTTTTTTTCTCATGAATCTTGCCTTTTAATTGTGAGTTTTGTTACGTCCCCTCTGTAACTGAGTCTCCAGTCTTGTGTGCGAGCCGTATGGACTTTGTCTTGTTCAGTGTCTCATTCGTCCTGGCGTCCTTTCTCCGCGGTGTTGATGACTCTACCTGCATGTCTGTTCTGTGATGTAGAATGGTTTGGTTTGGGGTTTGTGCAGGTGTGTGGGTGTATGCACATGGCGGGAGTTGCCTGGTTTTGACTTTCTTTCTTTTTCACTGTGGTTACACTTAACAACCCATCATGCATCTGTCCGTTGAATGCCCCGTCCCACCAGCCTGTCACACCTCCCAGCCAGTTGATGACCTTCCCTCTTCTCTTTCACCTCCGCCCTCCCTCACTCTTTCTCTCTACTCTCCAATTATCTTCTCCAATTTCCCTATTCTCTGCTCCTATTCTCTGCTTTATCTACCTGTTCTTCCACGACACTGTTCTATCCTTTTGTGCAAGCCTTTTCTCTCTCCCATTCTAATGGTTCTTCCTCTTCAACTCCTCTTATCCCCTTTATTTCACACCTTTTCCCCCTTTTGACTTCCCGTCCTAACTCGACTCCTTTTATTTCTTCTGCTTCTTTCTTTACCCTCTCTACCTACTTCCTCTTTCCAACCTCGTTCCTCCTCACTTTCCCATCTCCTCTCTCTCTCTCTCGCAGGGGAAACCGAGAGAGCTCCAGCCGGGCGTCGAGCAGCCGCCAAAGCAGCACGGACAGCGACATGAAGTGCCTGGAGCCGCGGCCCTGGAGCAGCACGGACTCGGACAGCTCCAACCGCACTCTGAGGCCGCCCGTCACCAAGGCCAGCAGCTTCTCCGGCATCTCCATCCTTACCCGGGGAGACAGCCTGGGCAGCAGCAAAGGCTCGCAGGGCAGCTGCAGGGGGTCGCGCTCCGGTAAGAGAAGAGAGAGGGATGGCAGAAGGAGGGAGGGGCAGATCCATGGGAAAAGATACATTAAGCAGTCCTGTGATTTCCAAATTTTTATTGTGATTTGTGATGTGAAAAAAAAAATCACTTTCTATGATAATGCACAATGCATGGTAATATTTGGAAATATTGAATATATTCATAGGATATTATAATGGAAATATTTTAGTACTCAATTTATGTACTCATCTTCATTTTCCTAAACATTGAACCAGATGTGGGAGAGGTGATATTGAGAATCCCTGTTGGAGGAATTCCAGAAATCAGATTGGCCCTCTAGTGGTCCAAAGGAAACATTGTTATATTCGAATATAGGTCGATATAAAGAATTAAACAGGTTTCGGGATAACAGTTAATTTTTAAATTATTAATTAAATTATTTCATATAACAAAATTCTTTAAATGTTTTTTACATTTCCATACATTGTTTTGACCAAAAATTATAAATATAAGAAAAATACCCCTTTTTGTTAATTGTTCCAGGATTACCCCTGGTGAGTCCAGATGTGTGTCCCCAAGCCTCCCAGTCCAGCCGCAGCCTGCTGCCCTGTCCATCTCAGCCCCTGCAGCCTCAGGCTCAGCCTCAGACCGCCCTGCTTCCCACCCCACAGCAGCACCCCATGGGAAACCACATGATGGCTCAGGTAACAAACTCCTTTTAAATAAATGAAATTATAATTTTTTTTCTATAATTCTCACAATTTCATTTACTTTTCATGCATCTAGTTTTGGTTCAAGCCATTTCCAAACAAAACATATTTTATTGCGACAATGCATATTATGGGTCAAAAATGACTCAGGTGTTTGTTTCACTAATATTTTAATCATCTAAACTTCCAGGAATTCCAGAGTGTATTTTTTTTTTATGCCAGGGCATTTTTGACCCAACATATGCATTCTAGGGGGGGTCTGTGTCTGTCTGTCTTCCTGTTCCTCTGGCTCTCCTAATGGCTTTCCCCATGTTTTCTCTCGCTCTCTCTCGTACTTTTTCGTCTCTCTTTCTGGTGGCGTATGCAGCCAGTGGCGTCACTGCAGCCCTCTCAGTCAGTCTCCTACTCGAGCCCCTCCTGCCCCCAGGTCCTCCTGCCCGTCTCTCCTTCCCAGCAGTACACCATGGTACTGGCCTCACCTTTACATCTTTCAACTAGTATCAAAGCACTCTACTTTTTGTTTAACAGCTGACAATTATACCCACCTAGTTTGTTTGTCAAGTCTGTATTTTTTCTGTCCATTCAAAATATCAAATAAGCCTGGTTATTTAATACTTAATTCTTTAAAAACATTAACTTAAAAAAATATCTTTCAACAAAAAAATTATTTTTCAATAATTTGGAGTCAAGTACAATGGGGCAATCGCAACCACGTTCTTCGGCAAGCACGATTGCCCTGTCTTAAACTATTCTTTCAATAGTGGATCAATTTGAAATATTTTAATGCCAATCACTGAAGTTGACTCCCAATGACTGAAAAATATGTTTTTGGTTAGAAAATACCAGAGTTTTCCTTTAAGTTATTTTGAAGAATTAAATACATTCACACTGCAGCACGCTGTGGTGCTGATGATCAATCTTTCATTTACAAGCTGTGACCATAGACCAATACAGCTGTCCCTTTATCCATTAAAGTGAGTAATGTTGTTGCAGCCCGGCTGCTTTGTAATTAATGTTAACGCACAACTTCATAAGCTTCTCTGATTTGAAGTTAATATTGTAGGTGCTACATTATGTACATCACTTAAAGATGAGGTACAAAGATCACTTAAAAATGTCGTCGCTGCTTCATTCCTCTCTCCTTTGCAGGGAGAAGAGCTGGCTCCCCAGTTTGGCCAGATGACGCTGAGTCGGCAGGGCTCCAGTGACAACCCCGAGCCTCCACCCATGTTTCAGCCCCCGCCCACTGTTCTCTCCCAGCACCCCCCACCACAGACGGGATACATCATGGCCACCACGGGTCAACCCATGGCCCCTCCATCTGGCTACCAACCCACCACAGGACATCCCCATCCTCCGCCCCCTCCGCCTCCTCCGTCACAGCCCGTCATGCAGGCCCCGCCGCCCCCACAGGGTTACATGCAGCCTCCTCCACCCCAGCAGGTATGATGGAAGGTTTGAGAATATCAGATGACATGCAATTGTGTTCTTTTAACCTGCTTAGAGTATCATGTAAGTCAGTGGTTCTCAACATTTGGTGTGGGGACCCCCAGGGGTCCTTCAAGAGGTTACAGGGGGTCTCCAGCAAAATGATTACTCGTAAAGTTCACCGTTATTTCATGAACAAGACGTCAGCTACACTAGAGAATGTACAATAATGACTGTTTTGAGCATAGTTTCACTGTAATCTCCCTAACTGCACTATAGACAGGTATGGAAGTTTTGACCACAGCATATCTAACAATAAAATTTGACTCAGATTGGGCTCCCAGAGACAAAATCTTGTCATGTGCATTATGCACAAATGACTCCCTTAAACCCTTTGTTTTTTCCAAATGCTTTGTCGATGGTGGTCCGGGTTACTCCCTGAACAATCATCATGCCAAAGAAAGCAGATCAAATTTGGCCCCAGGTCTGACGGCGATTCTGGATCGCAGCCACTCATCTTTGACCCATCATTTGCATAAACTCCAGAGGTCACATAGCCCGAGTGGTACATTGTTCAGTCAGAAGCCAGGCGAGAGGTGGGAGGAGCTCTGCTGTCACTGTCAGACAGCCAATGAAGCAGCACCTACCAAAACAACCTTTTCAGATCAAAGCCGCAGCCAATTATATCATTTCTTTCCTACTGTATCTTGCCTTTCTTCCTCCTCATACCTTCTCTTTGTACAGTAGGAGGTTTTATCCTGTGGTTTTGCCCAGGCAAAACAAGGTGCACAATGTTTTGGCTTGTGTGGGTGGTCGACATTGTAACAGGAGTGCAAATATTGACACTCCTGCAGGCTTTAGACTGAGAATGTGCTGTCATGTATGCAGATTGAGGTGGAGGCAGAGCTATCGGTCCTTTTTTCTTCCACTTCCTTTTCTGTTGTTGTCTTTACATTCAGCCTCAGAAAATGGTAACCAGATGAAACAATCCTTCCAACGGTTTAGTGTCTAAATAACCACTGCGCACATTGCTTAGTCAATATTTGTTTCCCTAAACAATGATGTTATTTTGTGCATAGTCGTTGATGATTACAACCCCTGGCAAAAATTATGGAATCGGCATACTTAGAGGATGTTCATCCAGCTTTTTTACATTATAGCAAATAAACAAATCACAGATCTGACACAAAACTAATTTGGTTTAATAACATTCTGGCTTCATGAAACACCTCAAATAAATTAAATGCATTTATTTTAACTAATAGGATATTATATATTTTATATTTTATTACATGACAAAGTATTTTATGTCATGTAATGTAATGTATTTAGCAGAACACATCTGACTTGTTTATAGTCTATGGTCACTGTATCACGTTCCAATTAACTGCAAATGGATTTGTAATCCTGGTTGTTTGTTTATTCTCCTCCAGATCCAGGTATCCTACTACCCTCCTGGTCAGTATCCCAGCTCTGGCCAGCAGTACCGTGTCCCGCAGCCCATGTCCCACCAGGTGTCTTACCCCGCCCAGCGCACACAGCCCATGCCTCAGCCCACACAGCAGTCGGGTAAGTATTTCTCAAGGCATTTTTGAGATATTAATTGAAATGGTCCACGCTAAAACTGAGAATGTTATATCTTAAGAACTTCACATACGGTCACAGAACTGTTTTTTATCCAGTATTGTTGCGTATTTCATAATAGGGCTCCGTATTGGGCAGCATCTCACGATTTGATTATATTTTGGATCATGGGTCATGATGTACGATATTGATGAGATGGCTCACGATTGGATTCTATATCGATATATTAACATTTTATACATAATGAGAATTGCTATCTATTTTTCATTTTACCATCTGACGTGAATTACAAAAATATTTCAGGGAGCAAATTAAATATTAGGTATTTAATTTGAGTGGAAAATAGTTGCATAACTTCCAATCAAAAAGTCGATATAAAGAAAACTATTTAATTGAATTGTAGCCCTATTTCAGAATTTCTGCGTAGATGGTAGAGGTCAAAACTGATTCGTTGACATAGATTTATTTTACCTTTGTTCTAGAATCTGTGTGCAGGTCTTTAACTATACTAGCTGAAAGGTGGAATTTACTTAACCTTGGACAAGCACCGTTGTGCAAAGCCAAACATTCTGATACCAAAATAGACCTTTTTCTTTACTACCTTGAAACTTGTGGGGAGGATGTCCTTTAACCTGCTGTCATTAGGGCTGCAGGTTGACTGTGTGTTTATACTGTAAGTGATTGTGTGAGGACTGTGTTGACTATTTAAAAGGACTCTGGCTCATAGTGTGAGCCTGCCCAAATCAACATGGATTATTAATGGCCTTGTGGTCAGCGAGACCTTCCACCAGCCGCTTTTGCATGATCAGACTCTAGCTTCCAAAGGTAAATATTTACATTGGAGGGAAAATTGGATTTTGCAAACTTAAGACGATTTTGAAATGCAGTAAAATTCATGGTCCTACCTCATTTCTTGGAAATGTTGCTGATTAGACATGAGGTATGACACATTTGGTCTCTGAGTGCTGTAGTTTTACAAATATTTGTGAGGCAGTGCTTGTGGGCACCTGAGAATGGTTTAAAAGGTCCACTTGTGCAGTTAAAAGCTGTAAAAAGCAGTTCTGCCTACATAACCCTTTGTCATCAATCCAAATCATATACCTATACCTGTTAATGTTTGCAGGACAAAGGTAAAACAAATATAGGGGTTATATGTATTTTACAGCAACATTTGTCCTGTATCCCAAGCTGCCAGGCCTTGCGAGATGGCGATACAGAGTTTGAAATAATTTTGGGTTATTCCTTCTTCCTTCTAACCAAAGCCAAAGCCGAAAAAAATTATTTATATTTTACACAAATTCAGGATTGTTGTTTTTTTTTTTTAACATTAAAAATGTTTTAATTAAAATGTAGGGTCATTCAGGTAGCCAAAAAGTATAGGATACTTATAGTCAGTTTTCAATCCCTTTGCAACATCACTAATAAATGCACATTTATACAGGACATTAAACAGGAATTCTAATGCAAAATTTGATTTCCTGTTTTTCAAAATTCCTGTGTACATATAGAAATATTTTTGGATGCAAAATTACAGACTGCATGTTAGTTCAAATTAATATATAGAAGACACAAATTACTCAAACGTGCATGAATCAAGCTTGGTGTCTAGGTTAACTTTTCTCAAACTTCGAACATTCACCATGGTCAAGTCGTTTTTCTCTTGTATCAACCTTCTTTCTCCACTAGTTCTTACTACAGTTACTACTACTACAATTACTCTACCACCATTAGGTTAGTGTGAAAAGCCCCAACTGTGATTATTGTGCCTGTAGGTCTACAGACCATGATGCCCAGCCAACAGCCCAGCTACCAAGGCATGATGGGGGTACAGCAGCCTCAGAACTCAATGCTCAATTCCCAGAGGGCAGGCATGGGAGGACAGATGCAAAGCATGATGGTCCAGTACCAACAGATGCCCTCATATCAGGTATAGAACTTGGTGCACGCAGACAGTAAGTAACAAGCAATAATGGATCAATGTAGTGGCAGCTACAGTGATTTCTTGTGATCCTAGGAAAATGAAAACTAATTCAAATCACTGGTCTGAATATTCTCGTACCAGAATTTCACAATGTGTTACCGTCTATCAGCATTTTTACTAGATTGGCTTAATGCCAAATAGGCTATTTTGCAATATTCATATTGCATCCCTGATGATTACATTTGCCCAGAATAAACATATATATGGCATATTCTACAGACTCAAATTCACACTCACTCATAACTTGGACTGGCATCATTATCTCAAATCACACACATTCATTTAAGGATGAACTCCTCTCCATGTCCAGGTGCCAGTGGGGAACGAGTCTCAGCAGGTCGTGCAGCAACAGTATCAGCAGCAGGTGATGGTGCCGGTCAGTCAGTCTGTCCAGGGCCCCATGCCAGTCTATTACAGCGTTATCACCCCCACACAGCAGAACAGCACAAGGTAGGGAACTACGAGATGCTCTGTAAGAATACTACTTGGTTTAGGAAAGTTGGTTTAGTAGTTATGTTCATCAAGTGGGGAAAAAACACTCCAATGAATTTAGTATGAATTTAACTTCAGTTGATGGTTGACAAACTGCAAGTTAATGCAGACATTTATATTTGAGTTTTACTTCATTTCGAACTTGAGTTCTTACTATGCCATAAGCAGTCTCTAGACAGCTCAACTGAATAAAGCTGAAAGCCCTTTAACCAACCAAGTCTCAACTTATACAATGGGAAATCACAACCTGTCACACTTCCTCTTTGCTTATTCAGCTCTCCGCTGTTGGAAGCAAGCCCTTTGATCTAAAGAAAGAGAAGAAAAAATAAGTTAATTTATTCAGCTGATATGTCTGTAGATTTAAAAGTGTGTGCAGGATGTGGTTCTCACATGACCCGTAGGGATACTCACCCCGTGTGTGTCAGCTGTCTGGGCCAAGGACACGCTGAAGCGGCTCTCTCTGACCCGTTGTTTTGCATCAACTGCACGAGACTGCCGCTCTGGATTATCCGCCACCGGGCTGACAAATTGTGGAGAAATCTCAGCTCCCATCGAAGGCGTGCAGGCTAACAGCTACGCGAGCTGAGAAGTCATAAGTCCGCTGGACAGGCTGCAGCACTGCTGAATAATATTTGCCTACTGCCTATTTGCCCTCCTACGTGAGCTGGAGGGGAATGCCATCAGCCTTACTATGTCTAAGGTGAGTGATGGGGTTTTCTGTGGTGACACATCACGACCTATGGTAGAACCTGTCCCAGATCTCCGAAAAGGAGAAGCACAGGCTCCTGGACGCTCCGGTTAAAGTGTCGGGTCTATTTGGGCGCATTCTGGATTCCGTCGCCCACAAATTCCAGCACCAGCAGAAGGAGTCTGTGGCTCTGAAAACTTTATGCCAGGGTCGAGCCCATTTCCCGTGCCACGAGCATCGGAAGAACCCGGTCCACCTCGCCGGGACCTGTCCGCATCTAGGTGGCCCCCCCGGTGCGTCGTGGACCCAGAGCAGACCGGCTCCGGCCCCGGTGACGTCACAGCCTCCCCCTGGTGGCGGAATGAAGGGCTGGCATCCTTTCCGCCCGCCTCAACAGCTGTCGGCTTCAGCAGTGAGAAAGGCTCGGAGGACCTGAGTCACTACGGGGAGGGGATTCGTGTTACTGGACCGTCAGTTCAACCTCGAGTTTTAACACAAAAGAGACAATCGTTTGTACCAAGTCCCGTGCCAGCGAAAGCCACACGGCTAATGTACACACAAAGCACACAGTCTCTCTCCCCCACCCGTTCTCCCAGTGTGTGTACAGGTGCCCTCTGTCCACTCGAAAACATGAACGCCATGGCCTGAAACATGAATATGAGCCCGAAGTCTCAGGTGAGGCTGGGACATGTCCTCAAACACATGAACATACTTAATAGCCTCCCTGCCCAGCAGTGCCGGCAGGAAGCTTGGGCTCTACCACCCCCGTGCCCTGCTATCGGAAGCCAGGGCATGCCTCTCCACTTGTGTGAGTGTGTGGAGATACGCACGCACAGTTTCTCTCTCGGTAGAGAGGGCGATACGAAAGGGCTATGCACTGCAGTTTGCCCTCAGTCCACCAGCGTTCACTGAAGTCTGCCATGTTTCTTATCCTGGAGCAAGAGATACAGTCCTTGCTCGAGAAGGCCACCATTCGCCCCGTAGTGGACAGGGAGAGGAATTGTGGGTTTTACAGCAGGTATTTCTTCATTCCAAAAAAAAATGGTTCTTCTCTTAGACCAACTCTGGACCTGAGAATGTTAAACAAAACATTAAGAAAGCTCATGCTTCGAATGTTCAAATCTATCTGACGGGGAGATAGTGAATTGGGAGAAAAACGCTCTGGTCCCGGCTTAGCGCACGGCCTATCTGGGTCTCCCAGTCCATGTGAACTCCCAGTCCATGTGTGCGTGTCTGACGTGGACATGGAGACCGGCTGTGGTCACTGCAGCTTGCACACTGTCCCAGCACAAAGTGGCCAGGGCACTTCTCCTCTCCTCCTCTTTGTCTCCTCTCTCGGCGTCACCGCAACCTTTTGTTTACCAGGCGAAGAAGAGCCGATGTTGTCGTTTATGAGTAGATACAATTTATAAAACAGTTTCACATTCTGACTTGACATCACACAGAATATGGAAGGATTATCTTGATCTGCATGTTGCATTTGCACCAAAGTGAAACGTAAGATCTCTGTTCGCACTGTTGTTCCTAGTTCAACAATGGTGAGTGACTTTTTTCCCTGTATGCTGGTGGAGAGTGAGTAGCCTCGACATCTTAATATTTATCTAATATTTAGAAATCAAACTTGGTTTTGAAAATAACTTGCTAGATAGAAAACAACTTGAGGAACATAAATCTGCTATAATTAAATTTTTGACCGAGAAAATAATTTCCGAGGTTTTCCATTTCTCCCTAAAAGTACACTCCTGCGAAATGTGCCGGGTCAGGATGTGGTCGGTCACATACAGTATGTCAGAGGGGAGTGTGACAGGTTGTGATCCATTATATATACTGGGGGGCGGGCTTTATGATGGGTGCCCTGGTGGCCCAATCACAGCCTGTCTAGACCAAGGTAAGACTTGGTTGGTTAAAATGGCTTTCAGCTTTATTCAGTGGAGCTGTCTGGAGACAGCTTATGGCATAATAAGAACTCTCATTCTTCATTCTTAAAACCAGGGTTGTAGCACAACCCAAAGGTTTTTTTCATTCAACATGACTTCTGTAGACATGATTGCGTGGATGAAGCAGTATAATCACACAGTCACAGTAAATGGTCCGTGGAAGCCTTTCCGAATATCAATGAAGTAATTTACACTATGTTAACTTCCACTTGAGCAAGATGTAAATGGCCTGCCCCTGCAGCAGTAAATGAAGATGCAAAATGTTGAATAGATTCCCAAGGATGCAAGCAATGTCACCTCTTTTTTTTTTTTTAATTCACCTTTCTGTATTTAGGTTTTCTCTCACAGCATCACTACCTGCTAAAGAAAACTATTAGAATTGCAATTGAAACTCGGCAGAGCGTAGACTCCATGGATGGATCCAATATGCTTACGGATGAGTGCCAAACAATCACACTTTGTGCGTGTGTGTGCCTGCCTGTTATGTCATGGGTAATGTTTTCTTCTCCTCCTCCTCCTCCAGTCCCTCAGTGGGGTACCTGCAGCCCCCCAGCTCGGAGCAGTACCAGATCACCCAGTCCCCGTCGCCCTGCAACCCACAGCAGATGCAGCAGCAATATTCAGGTGACGAGTCGTAATGGCTGTGCTCTTCTTCCAAACACTGGGTCGTTGCTGCCAACTCCACCTCTCAGTTGGTTTTCCTTTTTTTTGTTAAGGGATGCACAAGTAATGGACATTTGTTTGTTTTGTTTCTACCCCAGACCCTTTGAAATCTGTGTGATGGCATATTTATCACTATGATTGAGAGAGTTGCGTTATTAAGAAATGATGCACCACTGCTACCTTTGGGGAAAACCCCTGATGAAACCAGAATAAAAAGTACTTTTAGCATCTTATCACTTGATATGTCACGTTTTGCGTGTTAATGTGTGCAACATGACGTGCATTTTGCTCTAATGTTTCATTTCCTTATTTCAATGAGGTGCTACTCTAACTTTATCTATCTGCATTTTTCCCCAGGAGTGCCAGCCCCTGCCCCCGGGGTGATGGTCATGCAGCTCAGCGTCCCCAATGGACCACAGCCTTCCCAGAATCCTCCGCTGGTACAGTGGAACGCCTGCAAGTACTATAGCATAGAGCAGAGGTCCAGCAAGCCAGGAGAACTCTACAAACCTGACAACACTCCACAGGTAAGAAAACATGGGCTGATATTGGAACCCATTTCAAATTTCCTTTCAAAAACATAATTCATCATCCTCCTTTTTTCCCTCCCTCTGTCTTCCTCTCCTCCTCTCACTCTGTATGTAGGCCAGCACCCAGCTGAGCAGCCCGCTGGCCTCCCCCACCCAGTCTCCCACCCCATCGCCCTCTGGCAGTGTCAACAGTGTCTGTCCAGGTCTGGGACCCCTGCCCCTCATCTCCCAGTTCCCACGGCCTGGAGGACCAGCACAAGGTGAAGCACCAGTACATTCACACACAGATACACTGGCATACTGCACAAAGGATTATCACATTGGACCTACTCACTCAACAGGTGGCCCGCGGGCCGAATCCGGCCCTTGAGCCTTTGGTATGATACATGGTACAGAGTTCACGGTTTGATACAGTCACGATATTTTTAACAAAGTTTGAGTGGAAACGCATTATGACTGTAGAACAAATTCACCTCTTGTAGTTCGTTTCTTATATAGTTTTTGTATTTATTCTGTTATCTTCACAGACCAGCTCAGTTGTTTAATCCCCCAAAAAATATATTTAAAAAGGTTAGGGGCCCTTATGCTATTTTCACTCTTCATATTTATATTTTGGGACTCCGCTAGAATAGCTTTGCATGATTCACAATAAAAAAACATTATTTATCTTATACTGGCCCTTTACACAGCCTGTCTTTTCAGCCTGTGCTGAAACGTGCTGTTTTAGCTCCTATCTCTTTAAGCCCCCCCTCCTTAAAAGCCCACTTTCTTCTGATTGGCCAACTTCTGGAAGCGTCACAGTGCCCGGTGCTCCGTGTAATGCCGGCGCACACACCGCCGATGTAAAAGTAAGATGGAGTTTAGGAATAAATGTAAGGAATATAATAAGATGTAATTTCTCGGTCCTGATTGTAAATGGCAACTGTTCAAATGGAACCTTACATGTTCGATCCCGAATCCGATCCGAAATATGAGAGTAGAGAGCGCGAACATCCACAGCAACAGAGATTTCAGCGTGACCGAACGTCTCTGTGTGGTAAATATTACGCTCAATACCTGCTTGTTGTGACATAAAGGTGGTGTTATGGAATCCATAACATTGCTGAATAAAAGATATAAGGCAGCAGGTTAATTCACACATTCACCTCCTTTACAGAGAAGTTCCGTGTGGAGTCTGTTCCGACGTTAGATGACTGTTACAGGTCGGTACGTTATGTCCAGTGTAGATGCGATCATTTGGACAATCTGTCGGCAACAGACGTACAATCTGAATCGGTTTCCCTGGCTCCCTCCTCATTCGCTCTCCCTCCTCACTCCGTCTCGCTCTCGTGTGCACTGGTTGCATCGCACTGCACAGCCGCACAGCTAACTCTAAAAGACACGTCTGGGTTCGAGTGGCATTTTTAAGAAGAAAAATAATAAATCACAAGCCGTATATAAATGTATTTGTTCTTAGCTTCGACATAATGCAACGTGATTCGACGGCTAGTGCGAGTCTACTGAGAGGGTTATGATGTCACATGGCGAGCCAAATCTGAACGGTATATTTTCTGAAATTGGGAGCCCACAAAAAACTGACTGGGTTGTCGTATTTCACAGTTTGTGTGTTAGTTAGACCCAAATGGATGTGGCCAGGCACTGAAAAAGTGAGTTTTTCATAAAAGGGCCCCTTTAAAGAGAGCCTATTTTGCTCCTTTTCAACAAGTTAATATAGATCTCTGAGGTCCCCAAAACATGTTTTTGAAGTTTATTGCTGAAACTCAAATATGCATTCTAACATGCCTCTCTAAGCCTGTTCCTGACATGCTGTTTCAGTGGGTGGTACCACCCTCCTGAGGCCCCTAGTTCTGTGAGCCAATGGGGTTTGAGCATGACTTCCGGGTTCCATTGTATGTAGTCCGTAAACTTTCACTGATTTCACCTTAGCAGTCCACCAAAATCTGTTTCTGTGAAATGTGCGTTTGTGAAGCCCTTTGAGACTGGACTGTGATTAACGGTTATATGAATAAACTGGACTTGACCTGACTTGAACAAGTTTGAGGCGAGAAATAAGCAATCCAGTTGCTGAATCTTCACTCATATTAGATCTACAATGCCTAATTTAAAACACACAGCAGAATTATTTTTAAATACATTTCCCTCGTCTGCCGTTTTTTCACGGACAGTTGGTATTAATTCCTTTTTCTTTTTCAGGTTTTCTGACCGAGGCAGGAAAACTGAAAGAAACAAAAAACTGACTGGCTTGTCTTTTTTCACAGTTTGTGTGTTATTTGGCCCATCATAGACCCAAATGTATGTGCACAAGCACTGAAAAAGTGTGTTTTTCAGTTTTTAAGTTGCTTTGTAATGCTGCCGTTTTCCCTGGAATTTAATCTCCTTGAGTCTTATGTGTGTGTGTGTGTGTGAGCTTAATGTCAGCAAAATAAAGTCTAAGATGCAATATGTCAATATTGTTTATTCCTGAACTCTCTTTATTCCTACTCTCTCACTTCTCAAATTGTACCAGGTTTCATCAATAAAACTTGACTCTCCTCCTACTCCTGCAGGTGACGGCCGTTACTCTCTGCTGGGCCAGCCCCTCCAGTACAGCCTGTGCCCCCCTCCTCTCATGCACAGCCAGTCCTCCTACAACTCCCATCAGGTCTGTACGCCTTGCATGCTGTTCTGATGTCTGATCACTGGTCCGATTACAGCGTGAAGCCACAGAGTTGTGGATCTGATCCACGGTTTAATTCTGGATCAAATGTTGTTATTTTTTTGCCCTTTCTTTTCTTTAATTTCCCGAAAGTTAGGAAGGACTTATAATGCCGTTGTCTTAAAAATGTGTTAATTAATTATGAATTATAATGAAACACACTTTTGCCACTATTCCCACGTCCCAGGTTTTTAGAAAGTCTTCCCGACTTGTTTTGGGTGGGGTTAGCTCTGAATCTGATCGCATTATTCTCATATTCGCTACTGTAGTCTGCACTTTGTCATCATTTTCAGTTTGCATTTCTAGTTCCCAGTCTTGTCAGTCGTGTGTTTATACCGCCACCTAGTGTTGACCTGTGCTTGGGTGCTTCAGGGCCAAGCAGTGATGAAACACGGGGCACGAGGAAAGAAACAGACCCTCAAATCTGCATCGACGGATCTTGGTACCACTGATGTTGGTAAGATATAAAATCGAACACCAGATTAGTGTTACGATAAGAGATTAGCAGGGGTTCTCATCCTTTTTTGGCCCATGACCCCATTTTTAGGTCCCAAAATTATTTCAACAATAGCAATGAGAGAGTCTGACAAAGAGGGTGTGGTATGACTTTTTGCCCTTTTCTTTTCTTTTTTCCCTATTATAATTTTGGCAGCATCACAAATTAATGTTACACTTCCCATTTAGGACTAATTAAGAACCTTTCTTACTGTACTTGGTTTTGTGCAGAATATTCCACATTGCATATTTGTTTCATGTGAATGTGAATATCATACAAATGTCCCGTGACCCATGGGATCACAATTCGAATTCCGAACCACAGGCTCAAAGTTACAAAAAAAAGAATGCTGTGCTTTTGCTCAAGAAAAATAGCATATAAATTATACTTGAAATTCAACATACATTATGCACCAAATAAAATCAGTGCTGTGTGACAATGTGCTGATGCTGGCAGTGGCAGTGAGTTTCTCAATTATTGTGATTGCAAAATTGCTATTTCCCGGCGGGACCGATTGTTCTAAAAACACCGCCAAAGGAAAGGCGTCCGTGCTCCTCCGTCCTGACCGCCGTCTCCGTTCCTCCCCCAGTGGTGAGTCGGGTGCTCGAGGTGACGGACCT
>OMKR01063222.1:0-14733 GCA_900302355.1 Cyttopsis rosea
TTAGGGTTAGGGTTAGGGTTAGGGTGGTTAGGGGTAGGGGTAGGGGTAGGGGGTGGGGGGGGGGGGGGTGGGTGGGGAGGTGGGGGGGGGGGGGGGTGTGGTGGGGGGGTGGTGTGGTGGGGGGTGGGGGGGGGGGGGGGGTGGGGGGTGGGTGTGTGGGTGGGGGGGGTTAGGGTTAGGGTTAGGGTTTAGGGTTAGGGTTAGGGGGGTTAGGGTTAGGGTTAGGGTCCTAGGGTTAGGGTTAGGGTTAGGGTTAGGGTTAGGGTTAGGGTTAGGGTTAGGGTTAGGGTTAGGGTTAGGGTTAGGGGGGTTAGGGTTAGGGTTAGGGTTAGGGTTAGGGTTAGGGGGTCCTGATACCCCTTCCCCTCTTCATAATGTCCTGAATGTAATTTTGCAGACAATTTGTTTAGAAGAGCCCTCACAATGTATAAAAACTAACAGGTGCTTATTTACATGTGAATCCCCATGATTTACACACGTCTTATTTGATAGAATCTGACCTTTTTTTGCACGAGCGCAGCGAGCGCCCAAAGTAAACTTAAACGGGGACAACATCTCTCTTACACTGTCAATCATTCTTGGGCAATAACAGTTAAATTAAAGCTAAAATGCATAATTAAATTAATCAATTCATACATAGCAAATTTTACTTTCATCAACTTAATAATATTAAGTTGAATTAATGTCACAAACCCCTTCATAGTATAATATATGATATCATATAATTATTAATATATACAGAATATATAGCACTCTACAATCCTGGCATCGCTCCTTTATATATTATAAAGCTCAACTTTTAAAAACGAATTTTACACAAGCAGGACAGGACATTAAACTTTTTGGGATGCAGTTTGGTGTCTCAGCCCTTTTCATGTAAAGGACCCAACTTTTGATATGCAAAAGAAAGCCCATATGTTGTCTCTGGGACCCAAATCTGGGAAAATTTGTATTGTTAGAAATAATTTTAAAACTTCCACACCTGTCTATACTGTAGTTAGAGATAACAGTGAAACTAGGACAACATTTCTGGGATCAGGGATCAGACCCCTTGGAACTTCCTCAAAGCACCCCTGGGGGGTCCCCGGGCCCCAGGTTGAGACCCACTACTACCATCACGCACAGATCACGTTACCTGCTTTTCTGAGCTTCTTGTTCCTGAAGACGGAGAGGATGACCAGGGAATTCCCGATGATGTCCACCACTATGGTGGTGATGAGCACGCTGGCCAGCAGGGTCACGGCCCAGGGGAAGGGCTGCGGAACCCCCGCGTCCTCTCCGCCTCCTCCGCCCGGCGTCGTGGAGGAGTTCCGGGGTCCCACGGTCCCTCCTTCCAC
This sequence comes from Cyttopsis rosea, assembly GCA_900302355.1. Classification (NCBI taxonomy): domain Eukaryota; kingdom Metazoa; phylum Chordata; class Actinopteri; order Zeiformes; family Parazenidae; genus Cyttopsis; species Cyttopsis rosea. Next base: position 1,338 of record OMKR01063222.1, read on the forward strand.
CAGCGTGTGCGCGCCGTCCTCCGGCTGCAGGGACATGAGCTGCGGCAGGTGCCTGGCGTCCACGAACCGCATCGGTTTGGGGAGGGTCGGTCACTTCGGCGCACCAAATGGACACACGCGTCACGCAGCTGTCCAAGCCATTACGCACCGGGGCACCGGGGTGAGAAGTCCTATGACGGACACCGTCTCCAAGCCCGCCATCATTAGACGGTGTTTCCTCTGTGTGTGGATGGGTTAGGGTGTTAAACGGACATCACACGAGGTAACAGTCTGAGGTTGTCTATTTACAACCTGTATACAAGCGGATCCGGGGAATCTTCCTTGGGGGCGCACCACCAAAAAAAGCGCAAAAATCATCCACGGGTGCGCATCTGGGGTTAATGGGATAAATAATTCTGAGGGATTATTTCTTTCTTTTACTTCACGTTTGAAGAAATCCGCTCTCTGTGCCTATTCAAGCAACGACTTTGGTTGTGTGCGCGTCTCTTTGCATAGGAGGAAGGTGTTTGCGCGTCTTGGATTTCGTTTGCGCGTCTTGGAATTCCATTCACAAAAGTCTCCGCTGGTGACTCACAGTTGCCAGTCCCAGCCTCATTCAAGCTCCGTTCCTCCTCCGACGGTCTTATCAATTGGACGTCGTCCATTCATCTTTATAGGCGGCTCAACTTCCCAACTTTCCCACGGTGCTCCGTGCGCGCCGCGCTTCGACGCGCATTTGCGCGCGTCTGCGCACCGCTCGGTTTCTCAGCGAGCCCCCACATTTGGCTTCTCTCTCTCCATCATCATCATAATCTCTCTCCCCTCCTCTCCCTCATTCTCTCGTTTTCCTCACATCTTCTCCTCCTCCGTCTCTCTCACTCCCTCTCCCCGCAGCACATGACGAGCGTGTTTCTTCTCTTTCCTGACGCCGCACTTCGAGGTTCTACTGAGTAAAGAAAGAAAATCAAAAAAAAAATTTTGGTGGAATATTTGGACTGACAGACATCATGTTTTAATTGAAACAAGTCAAGTAAAAAAAATAAAAACAAACACAATAAAATATATTCTGTATATATTTCTTCCGCTTTTTTTATTGCAACTTTTTTTTTACCCATTAGATGGATTATTTGTCTAATTAAAAAAAATCGAATTAATGTTAATATATATACTCCAAATGTACTCTATATCTATTGCTTCTTTGATTGTTTTTATTCAATTTTTCATAGATTTTATGTTACGTTTATCTGTCTGGACCCATAAAGCCCAATTCCTTGTCCATGAAAATGTACTCTGTAGTCTGACTTAAAGTAGTTAAGCTAGTGTTGTAGAGGTATTTCATAAATACCACAATTGCAACATTGTTGGTGAAAAACAGGAGACTTTTCTTTTACTTTCTTGACGTTTCTTGAACTTCCCAGGCTTCACGTTTGACCAAAAGCCTGAGAAGAACACTGTTCTAAGCTGTATGTCCCTCGGCACTCTAGTAAGGTATGAAAGACGCACACATCTCTATACAGAAGCTCTGACCTTGAATAAAGTCTCTTTGTGTGAAAGTCCCCGTCCCTCGCGGCAACAGTGACCTGGAAGAGAATGCCGCCGCCACACCAGCATGGAAATGCCAGGATTGAGACAAAATTTGTTGCTCCGACGTCGCTAAGAAAATCTTAGATTTCGTATTAATTACAAATACACATAACGTGACAGCATCAGTGTTTGGTCCAACGGGGTGAATCTGGCGCACGGAGACTGTGGGCACTGGTCCAAAACAACAAGAGAGGATTGGGAGAAAAATAAAAATAAAACCACATGGATGAATCTTCCTGGAGAATTTAAATCATTCATTCCTACATGAAATGCATCTCTCCACTTGGGCCCTTGGATTTCTGCCCAAATGGGACAAACACTCCCCTCTGCCTCATCTCCCATGCACTTTATTGCGGCTCGACTTGAAACATCCCTGTGAATCCCTTTGTGAATAAAGTGTTTTTTGCTGAACACGTGCACACACAGTACACACACGCATGTACGCACACAGGCACACGTGCCAGTGCAGGTATCTGCATACAAACGCTGCTTTTGGAGATAATCTGGTGCTTGACACGGAGCTCAAGGCCACGAAGGGTTTATTTACATGGATAATGATCACGACAACACAGCTGACCTTAACGTTATTTTAAAATTAACCCTTTACAAAAAAGTCTCCGTCAACACATTTAAACCACAGGGACGCGACGTGCTGTAAAGCCTTGATTCTGCTTGTTTAAACACATTGTCCACTGACACACTTCTGAGTATTTTTCCCTAAATAGCGGGACACACATTGCCTTGCAGTGCCAGAAACCTGTATTAATTCCCTGTCCCAAGACTAGCTGTGTAAAACCTGTTCTCCTTGTGTTAATGAGGGATTTTGATCAGCGCATTTGTTTGTCAAAATGAGTGATATTATTTCTGAAATTACATTAAAATTAACACGGGAAATCTACCATCGTACCCAAGCCAAGTTGTTTTTCTTTTTTCTCGGGTACGTAGTAATTCCCAGAATCTGTGGCAGACTGCCAGGTGTGAAGGCCCAGCTGACAACAAAGCGTGATGTTTGAGAAATAGATTGTTCCCGATCTCTGACCCATCCACAGGCCATTTGCTTTTAACATTTTCCAACAGAAAGTTTCCTCCGCGGCTCTGTTGTTATTTTCCCTCCGACAGCACTGTCATTCAAAAAACACAGCCTCACATGTTAACCTTGCAACAATGGAACACACGCGCACACACATGCACGTGCACGTGCACACACCCGTAGACACACACACACACACACACAGGAGTACATAAATGTTTGTGTTTGCATATATATGCACAACGGAAAATGTACATGCATGATGGACTGGGTGGCTAATGGAGTTTGAGCTGTTTGCAGACGGAAAAGGTCAGATTCTGAATGTTTTGATTCGACAAAGGTGACGGGCTTTACTTCTACACCATGCAGGTACTGATGTACAGGACGTTTTTTCAAAATTGGCCGACACTGGACAACCAGCGGAATATGGGGCGGCAGTTAGAGCACGAAAAGCTTACTTCGTGCCTCAAGTGAATACAGCGTTTGCATGCCAAGCATTCTATCAAATGACACAGGAACAAAGAGAAAGTGTCCAGCAGTTTGTAACCAGACTACATCAGGCGGCTAAAGACTAGTGTATGTTGGCTGCTGATATGGATAACCAGATACGGGATGCAGTTGTACTTCGGATTATGCACAGAGGAAGTTACTGGAGGCGGTGGTGCTAACTCTCGCTTGCAATTTGGAGATCACGTTGCAATGTGAGCAGGTGTAATCGCAGATGGCGGCCATGCACGTCAGTCAAGACGATAACGTTGATTCTAAAGGGAGCAAAAGTGTGAACCGAGTTCATAGGAAGGAAGGAAAATACCAGAGAAATATACCATAATTTTCTGGGGAGAGAAATGAGAAAATGGATAAAGATTGCTTCAGATGTGAATATTTTGCGCAAAGAGGAAAATACAACGGAAATGACAACTTTGTCAAAGTGTGCAAGTCAAAAGGTCAGTAAATAAGGTCAGAAAACAGACTGAAATGTTTTGAAGCAGAGAATAAAAACAGAGGCTATGCATTTGTTATTGAAGAGGACTCAAACGCAGAGAGGGTTAGATTTGATAATGCCGGGCGGGGGGCGGGGGTAGATTTACTTATGCTAATTGACCAATTAGAGCTCACAGCTGAATCCAGGGAGATTAAATTTGCCATGCGGTGCTGGTACATATAGGTACAAGGGACTTTGCAACAGCATTAAGGGTGGCATTGAGGGAGTAGAGAATATTTCGGATTACATACATTACATCATTGTTCACGCACAAGACCAGGAGACCCATGATCAACGACTGGAGACGGCTGGAGAGCTGTGGGCTGATTCTTAATGCTGAAAAATGTCAGTTCAAATGGACAAGCTGGTGTTCCTGGGCGTACTACTCTCACGGAAGGGAATAGGTCCAACTGAGGAAAGGCTGAGGGCAGTGGCAGAGGCACGGGAGCCTGAGAATGCATCAGAGGTGCGTAGCTTTCTCGGTTTTGCTGACTACAGCGGCCAATTCATTCCCCAGTTTGCGAACATATTTGGTCAGTCTTTGCGGAGACTGACCAAGAAAGACATTCCATTTTGGACCGGAGCAAAAGAAAGCTTTTCAAGTGCTCAAAGACAAGTTAGCTGGCGCCGTGGTATACTTTGATAAAATTGCCCCCACAAAGCTAATTACAGATGCAGGACCGGTTGGCATAGGAACAGTTCTAATACAGGAGCAACACAGTAAGATGGTGCGTGAGTGAGTGAGTCTCTAGCACTAGTTTGGGCCTGTGAGAGACTCCATGCATATATGGTAAGAAGTTTGACCAAGTGACGGACCATAAGGCCCTAGAGGCTAAACATAGCTCATCATCAAAACCATGTGCTCGTAATGAACGGTGGGTGTTAAGAATCCAACCATACAACCAAGTGCCCCTCTGGAGACAAATAAAGTTCTACTACTACAGTACTACTACATACGGTGTGATTTTAGGGTCGTTCATATTGCAGGAAAAGACAACATAGCAGACCCCCTGTCATGCCTGCTGGGAAGGAGCACATCAGAGGACACTCATGAAAAGGGAGCAGAGGAATACCTGCGTTTTGTTGCAGTGAACTCCACACCAAGGACACTAACTACAAAAAAAGTGGCGGATATGTCTACAGGAGATGAAGAACTAACACATGACAAAGCGGCTGCTATGTCATGTGCCAAGCATATGCACCCATAGTATATGAGCTATGTGTGATGGACAACATACACTAAGAGCCAGGGCCCTAGAATTGGCCCAAGAAGGACACTTGGGCATAGTGGGTAAAAAGCAGCAGCTCAGAAGTAATGTGTGGTGGCCAGGTATGGACAAGGCTGCTGAAAAAGGAAGGTAGTAGCCTGACTCGACACACTGAACCACTTCGACCTACGGCATTACCAGATGGGCCTTGGCAAGATGTTGCCACTGATCTACTAGGCCCACTACTAACAGGACATTCTATACTGGTAGTTATAGACTATTATAGTAGATACTATGAATATGAGATGTCCACTATCACAGACAAAGTGATCGACAGCCTAGGAAATGTTTTCAGTCGTCATGGTCCCCCCGCAGTTTATGTCTTCCCAGTTTCAGACGTTTTGTAAAAACTATGTAAAAACTATGTAAAAACTACTCCAAAGTGGGCCCAGGCCAACGGAGAAATGGAACTTCAAAATGCATCCCTGATGAAGAGGATTCCCATTGCACAAACTGAGGGACTAGAATGGAAAAAAGCGCAAATATATCAGAATCTATCAACCACTCCACCTCACGAAAGAGGTGGAGCTGAGCTGAGCTGCTTTTGAAAAGGAAAATGAGAGGAAAGCTGCCAGACAGAACAAAATACTCAGACATAACTGTAGGTCATCGGTAATAATGTGGTTACTCAGAAGATCCAGCTCCACAATCAACCAGTACAACCACAACTAACATGGACTGAGCCTGAGGAACATGGAAGCAAACACACACTCGGATGAGCTGTTTACACCTTTTTTAAATTCTGACATAACTTTTATGACTTTTTCTAACTATATATTAACATAACTTATGAGAGTTAAGTCAAAATATGATTTGTTAAAGAACAAATTACAAACAAACAACGAACAAATTAGTGATTACAAAGAGAAAAGAACAACAATAAATACCTCTGTTCTATTGCTGTTGCCCTGTTGTTGGTGACTCATTTAAGGAAAATGACCTCTGACTGATCTGATTGGCATTTTCTATCAAAAACATTTGAAACTCACTACTAGTTTTCATGTGCAGATTTGTGAGCATCCAAGCCGTGATTTCACAGGATCAAACTTTGTTTGCACCTCTGCCAAATTCTACTCACCCCTTCCTTACCGGAAATCAAAATTTCACAATATTTGTATGAAGAGTCCATTATTCACCAATAGGCTTTCCAAATTGCCGCAGTGCCTCGAACACCGTATGCAAATTGCAAATGGAGGTCAACTAAACACAGAATCGGTTGGCAATAGTCGAGCCATATTTGATTTCATTTTTATTTTTTATGTCTTTTTGACTTGTTCTGTCAAGTTCTGCTGCTGTAACTCCTGAATTTCCCCCCGGGGATCAATAAAGACTTATCTTATATTCACACAATGAAATGCTACACGCTGGAGTTGTTTATGGTTGTTCAACACAATCTGACAGAGAAATAAAAGTTTTCATAAAGTTCCAAAAGTTGTTCTAATTAAGGGGGAAAAATGTAACAAAACTTCCAAATAATGCAGAAACAGTGAACTTATAGCTTTCATGTAGTGGAGCAGAATGTGATCATGCCTGTGTGCAGTGTCTACTTTGTGAAAGGTTTGCAGTAAAGTTTCCTTTATACTGTATCAGCAGTTTTTGGTTGTAGCTTTATTTCGCGAATGCAATCCCTTTGGCTAAAGGTGTTTTCATTTACTCCTTTATTTTCTCCTTTGATAGAATTGATTTTTCTTTCTATTGGGTTTTGCTGCTGAGCAATCTGTAAGTGACTTTAGTTGTGTTCTTTCATGTGTTTACAGTAACTTGGCAGGACTTGCTCAATAATAAAAATAAAGTGACACTAGACAGGGTCTCTCCTGGATTCAGACCCTACTATGGGATTGGCCGGCAAACCCTCCACACCCCACTTCAATGGGCTCACACCGAGCTCGCCACCCATTGCCGCGGTTCTGCTCCAGCAGCTGTTGGTATTTCACCCCCTCCTCCTCTTGTTGGCGTCAATTTAATATTGACAAAGTTAATTATTCACCACAGAAGTTGTCACATATATTTGTAAATTAATCCAGAATTGATCATCTATCACATGAACACTCGTTTGAATTCATCTTCTTATTAGGGATACACAAGTGAGTACAGAACTGAAAAATAGTATTTCCCATTATTTTGTTATGACAGGAACATCCCTTGGGGCCTCAAAGAAGGCCCCAACGACAAGAACACCCGAACAATGTCTAGAATATAACAATACTAGTCATTATAGTATGAATATTTCAAATTTTAAAACATCCAAATAACAACGAATAAATAGTTCAAAAGTGAAATATTAAATGAAAAGTTTGATAAATAACATTAAGAAATTCAAGACGTCGTAAAGAGTAAGTGAAGAAAAATAAATAATAAAATAAAACAGAAGAGGGGGCAGACGGGAAGCGGGGGATTCGTCAGGGGGCAGGGTTTGTAAGGAGGTAAAGTAATCTATGAAACAATTCCATTTATGAAAAGATTTAGCATAGTTGCCTTTTACTGAGAATCTTATCTTTTCTAACTTAAGAAAAGACATAACATCCCTAAGCCACAGAAAAATGGATGGAGCCTTTCCATAGAAGTATGATGAGGCAAAGCTAGAAAAGGTGTCTTTGTGGAGGTCTCTAAAAAGCTTAATGCCTCGACTCTGCCACAACATGTAAGTGGCATCAATGAGTGATGGAGGAAACAGGTGATTCTTCAGGAAAGGCATCAGGGTGGAGGCTCACATAAACTTAATGTGACGTCTGAATTGAAACCAAATCCTAAGGGCAGACAGTACCACGGGGCTTCTTGTAAAGATGGGATTGATTGGTAGGGAGGGGGTGAATAGGGCCATTGGGGAAGATGAGGAACATGTTCAAACCTCCAACCTTACACCATAACGGCTCCGGAGGTTGAAGCCAATAAGTCAATTTGTGAATATCTGCTGACCAATAGTATAGCAGATAATTGGGTAAGGCAAGTCCGCCACTGAATTAAAAATTTTGCAATAATGATTTCCTCACCCTGGGTGACTCCCCAACCCATATAAAGTAGTAACGATTTGGTCCACAGATTTGAAAACATCTTTGGGCAAAAACAAAGGCATACATTGAAACAAAAAGAGAAATTTAGGCAAGACATGCCTTTTTACCGCATTAATTCTAGGATATTCTTTATTCTTTATAGGATAGCATTCACTCTTAAGAAGGTTCAGTTTATAACCTGAGAAGGAGCCAAATCTCTTCAGCATGGATAATATTGATGAAATGCTAGTCAGTGGATCTGATACATATAAAAGCAGGTCATCTGCATACAGCCACGCGAGACTCCGTGGAATAGAGGGAGAGATCTTAATGCAGTTGACAGAGGTTCAATGGCCAGGGCGAAAAGTAACGGGGCTAGGGGACATCCCTGCCTGGTACCACGTGCCAACGTGAAATAACTAGATTGGGTGTCATTGGTGTGAATGCTGGCCTGGGGGATGTGTAAAGAAGTCGAATCCAGAATATGAATCTGTTCCCAAATCCAAACTTATGAAGTACTGCAAAAAGATTCCATTCCACAGCGAAATAATAACTTCAGGGGTGAGAGAGGAGTGTTCAGTGAAAATCACATTAAAGATGAAACCCTTCTGTTTCTCCAATATAATAACTGGAAGAATCTCTTCAAGACAGATTGCTCAAGCTTTAGCTAAAATTTTAACATTCAGCAAAGACAGAGATCTATAGGAGTCAAAGGATGAGGGGTGCTTTCCCTTCTTCAAGAGAAGTGTTATGAATGCTTGAGTTAAGAAGTAAGTTAGTAAAGAACCACATTCTAGGGACTCGTACACCGAGATAAGGAGAGGAGCAAGTTTATTCATGAATTTCTTAAAAATCTCAACAGGGAATCCATCTGGGCCAGGTGCTCTATTGCTTTGCATGGCTTTAATAGACAGTACAACTTCTTCCAAATGTAGAGGTTCCTCAAGCTCAGTATCCAGCAACAGGGTCAACATTAGGGGCCTCAAGATTCTGAAGGAAGGAAGTCATTTCTGCCGTGTCTGACGACGATTCAGATTCATAAAGAGAAGTATGCTGGTGGAATCCTTAATTTGAGGAATCAATCGAGAGGTGGCTAACAGTCTGCTCGGTTTGAGGCCATATTCGTAATAGTTACTGTGAGCGTGTAGTGGAAGGCGTTCCACGTCCGTTGAAAAAAGGTCGAACTCTGCCTGCAAATTGAGCCGCTGCTTCAGCAAGCTCGGGTTGGATTGATTGCATTTTGTTGGCCTGTATCCAGGATTTTACAGGAAATAATTATAGAAATAATAATTAGGAGACAGTTCTCTTATCCCCTAGGAAATAATTTGTCCAAGCAGATGTTTTGAGTGATTCCCATAGTAGTGAAGAAGAGACCGAATCGTTTTTATTGATGGTGATAAAGTCATCAATTGAGGATGAGATTAAGGTGTTGACTGCATCGTCAGACAAGAGCAGGGGCCGAATCACCAGGGTGACGAAAAGCGGGGCCGGTCCAAAAATGTTATGCTTACACTTAAGGGAACATGATCTGAAATGACAATCGGATGATGATGAATCAGGCTTTGGGGATAAGATAACTGCCAACAAAAAAATTGTCAATACGGGAATATGACTGGTGTACATGTGAAAAAAAGGAGAATTCCTTAGCTTGTGGGTTAAAAAAAAAAAGAGCATTTTTGAGCATAAACTCCGAAATAGATTTGGACATGGAGGACTGGGTCAGTGTTTGGGGGTTTGAGCAGGATCAGTGACACTGTTCAGATCCCCGCCCAATACCAAGAGGTGAGTGTTTAAAAAAGGGGAGCTACCAAACAATCTATCTGTGAAATCTGGGTTGTCAAAATTTGGATCGTATATATTCACCAACAATACAGGGTTGTGGCATAGAATGTCTGCAATGATCAAATATCTGCCATTTTTATCAGCTATAATCTTAGAGACAGAAATTACCAAAAGTGCTACCCCTCTAGCTATAGAATTGAAAGTGGAGTGAAAAATATCACCCACCCATGGACATCTGTGTGATTTGGTCTCTATCTTCGACCACTTATCCAGACTCTTCATACTTTTAACATTCCAGCTCAAGAACCTGAGACAGGATCCAGTGTCCGGATGTTGTGGATTAGTGTTGGTCATCTAAGATGTCGCTTGAATAGGAAATGGAAAGAGGGAAAAGCAACCGACCCCAAAAAAGGGAAGGAGGGGAAGGGAAAATGTATTATAGTAGAAGACGGAAACAAAACATAAATAAATACATACATTCAGAGACATAACCCAACGCCAACAGCCCACCCGCACATCAAGTGTCCCCATCCCCAAGCAATGGGAACAGCAGCGCAGACTCCAACAGTAGCCATCCTCCTGAGAGTGGTGCTTTCAACTATGTAGATAAATCTAACAGGTAAATCCTGCAGAGTAGTTAACTTTACACATTAGGTGTAAGGCACATGAAATCAGCAGTGTGATTCAGTACAGCTACTCTATTGAGAAGCCAGGAAAATATAATATAGTAACCTAAACGGCACCATGACCTATAACGTATATCGGTAATAAGGCAAGAAAAAATAAAAAACAAGGACGCTAAACCTACCAAAGAATGTTCTATTTTATATTAAGAGAAAGAATCAAGTTGTTGTAACCTTAAATAAAACATTGGCTTAAAAGAAGAAACTTTGTAACCAGCATGGAACATTTTGGGACAAGTAGCATATAATTAGAATGATTTAGGGAATACAATATGTGAAAACAAAACACACTAATACCAAATATGACAAAAAAAAATGTTTTAATTGAAGTGTGCGACTACCTTCTTGCACGCTGTAACCTTAAATAAAACATTAGCTTAACAGAACTGACACTTTGTAACCAGTGTGGTTAAACATTTTGGGATGTTTATAGCATATAATAAGAATGATTTATGTAATATGTGGGGGGAAAACAGCAGAATTCCAAATTTGACAAAAAAAGAAAGAAATGATAAATAGTACAAATAACATTGAAATACAGAGGGAAAATAAAATGAAAAATGAAAATAAAATATAATGACTAAGGTGTCTTGAGCTGTGTTATAGCAAAACCCAGTGTTGTTAGCATAGCGTCAGGTGTAACACAAACATTGACAAAAACAATGTAAACAATGTAAAGCCCTGGCCCATATGTAGCCAGGGACATAAACTATATCAGTAAACAAGTGGGTTTACTATAAGTGAAATAAGTAATAAGTAAGAGAAAAATACTATGCCGACTATATCAGTTCTGTTTTCATAAACAACCAATGTCCTGGTGAGAACAGTAAAAAGAAAGCGACTTGTGGAATGCAATATCGTTTAAACTTGAAAGACATGGTGCTGAAATTAGCATCACAAAAAGCAACGGTGCAGACCCTTTACTTGGTTATCGTCTTGATGAATGTCTTAGCCTCCGTAGATGATGCGCGACCGGACTGGCTGAAGAAGACTCCCTTGATATCGCGTAACTGACGACGGACATCGTTGAAGGCAGCACAAGCCCGAGCCGTCTTGGCTGTGTAAGACGGAGATGGTCGTATTTCACAACTTTATCCATGATAGTTCCCTTGCCTTCCTGAGGATATCGCCGCCGTCAGTGTAATAGTGCAGCTTCGCCACTCTAGCACGAGGGCGGTCACAGGGTTTGGGTATAGGCATCAGAGCCTGGTGGGCTCTGTCCACGAGCGGCTCCTTCTCGAGTGTGAAGGCCTCCTTTAGAAGTTTAGGTATTTCCTCCTTTATTAACCTTAGTAGTCGAAAACCAAAGCAACTAGATAAGAGTTAGATGAGAGTTACTTAAAATAAAAGCCGTAAAAAGGGAACAAAAAGTGCCTAATGGCGTTAGACGTTAGATTTAGAAATAGACTAATATCCTAACGTATGACTTACTCCATCTTTCGCTGAGCCAGAAGTCAGATGAACACGTTTTTAAGCAAAGCGACAGGTCCAACACACACACACACACACACACACGGTGGTGTGTGAAATTAGTGTCTGTTCAATGATGCAGTTGAAGGTTGTACTCAAATATCAAATGCATACTGAAGATACGCAAAAGCCTTAGCAGGAGTGCAAAGCAGTATATGACCGCATCATAGAAATGAAATGCATTTGGAATATTCTGTCCAAGGCAATTTATGTATACAGTAATTAATAGTGGGCCCAGAACCGAACCTTGTGGGACCCCCTTGTGGACTTGCAGTACCTCCGAGGTAGCACCCTCTAACTGAATAGCCTGGGTTCTGTCTGTGTGATTGTTTGCAATCCACCTAACTGCATGTTCAGGAAAAGCAATAGCTATAACACGTCCAATTAAAATAATGTGATCAACGTCATCTTTCTCAAAAGAGAAAGACAGCACTGCTCGTTATCTAGGGCTTCAGTTATATCGTTTATGACCTTCATGGCAGCAGTAGTAGTACTATGGTTTTGTGGAATCCTGACTATAATGTAGACAGTATAGAGTTGGTAGACAGATATTCTTTTACTTGTTCACTGACCATTCAAGCACCTTAGCCAAAACAGAGAGTTTAAGTCCTTTCAAGAAGGCAGTTTTCCAGTCCTTGGGAATTATATTTGTTGACAAGGGAAGAGTAAAAATGTGACAGTGGTTCAGCTAAAAGTTCTGATGCAAATTTTTAAAAGAGAGGCTTTAAGTTATTTGGACCAGCTGGTTTTCTAGGATTGCAGTATGTTTTTTTTTAGAGCTCTAATGACCTCTGTTGTGGAAAAGGGGGTGAACATTGCCAGTGGTCCTGTCAAAAATTAGAGATACTCTAGGGGAATATTGAGAGTTAAACAAGAAACCAGAGGAAATAAAACGATTATTAAAACAATAAAACATTTCTGTCTTGTCAGTTACCCTGAGGCCACCAATGAGTACACTGGATGGAAGATTTAGTGAGTTACAGTAGCAGACAATGATTTAATGGTTTTCCAGAATTTCTTTGGATTTTTGAGGCTTTCTGCAGTCGTGGACAAGTAAAATTCTGCCTTTGCTTTTCGGGGGAGAGCGGTAAATTTATTTCTCAATTATCTAAAATGAAGCCAGCCAGCGTCTATTCCTGACATACGTTCCCTGGTGCATTCTTAAAATGATACAGATCATGCAAGAAAGCCTGCTCAACACACATCCTCATATTACGTTTTTCAACAAAGCGTGGCTTTGGGGAATTAATTTATTGTGTGAGATTTAGGGAATCACATTGTGCTTTCAATGCGTCGGACGCAGGCTTTGGCCAGTCCCAGTTTAAATCACCAACCAACACTATTTCATTATATTTCAATTGTGACAAAAGAGTGGACAATGAATTATTAAGGGCAGATGGAGGAGAACATCCTACCAACATAATATGGTGATTTATAGTTAATTCTAATCAAGTTCTTTACTTACAAAGCACAAATTTAACGGCAAAATTGAGCTTGATATAAAATGCCACTCCACCGCCTTTTCTTTGATGATCAGTACGACAAGGACTGACAGCAGACTCTGTCTGTGTGTGTGTGTGTGTGTGTGTGTGTGTGTGTGTGTGTGTGTGTGTGTGTGTGTGTGTGTG
>OMKR01063233.1:0-15613 GCA_900302355.1 Cyttopsis rosea
GATTACGGCATCCGGCCCGGATCCCTCTCGTCATTATCCGAGTCGGTGTCGTTGCCGTTACCTGGCGGTTCAGTGATGATTCCTTCGTGAAAGCTCGGACCACGGTCGAGACCGATACCTTAGTCCGGGCATCCACATCCATTGGCAGATAGTGCGTAAGTCGCCCGGCGCCGTCTCCCCTCTCGCTTTGTTCCCTCGGAACTCTGTGTGGTCTTCTTTACTTGGCGCAGGTCATCTTCTTGCTTCCTCCACTTCCGTACCATTGATTCATTAATGTTGAATTCTCTCGCAGCTGCTCTATTCCCATGTTCTACTGCGTGACTGATAACCTTGAGTTTGAAGTCCGCGTCGTAAGCGTGTCTCTCGACAGGTGCCATTTTGGGGTCCTTATACACACACTGTAATATTATGGTGAAGCACAGTATGTATTACTCCGCGACGCTCCTGACTACGGTAGCCGTAATGCTGCAAGCGGTGCGGATTTGTAGTTGACCAAAGTCGTACTAAAACATTTTGACAGAGCGCCGTGAGCGCCGTGTACCACACAAAATCGCTTCGAGGTCAGTAAGCACAACCAGAATTAATCCATATATAAGGCGCTCCGGATTATAAAGCGCACTGTCGTTTTTTGAGAAAATTAAAGGCTTTTAAGTGCGCCTTATAGTCCGGAAAATACGGTATATGGATAATTAAAAACATGAACATTACTCAGAGAATTGGAGTGGAGTTTTTGAGACTCAACTGGCTGCAGGCTTGGAGAAAGTAATTCTGGATGAAGCAGTTCTAGATGACGCATGTGCAGTTTAGACAAAGTAGTTCTGGACGATGGACTGCATTTCTAGGACACATGGACAAGATGGATGACACCCTAATACTACCCATCTCTAACCTCATACCTAAACTTAACCATCTATAACCTCATACCAAAACTTAACCATCTGTAAGCTTATACCTAAACTTAACCAAACATTACACTCCACGATAATGATGGTCATTGTACTCCGTAACTTAAACTGCGTTGTCCAGAACTGCCTTCTCCAAGCCTGCAGCCAGCTGCTTTAGGAGTCTTTTCTCCAATGGTGCACTGTGTGGTCCGTGGAGAGGGACAGCGGAGAGGGAGCATCTCCGGTCCACTGCACGTTTCGGTCTCCGGCCAAAACCAATAAACCAGAGTGTGTTTGTATTTTAGATGTATTTATTTCCATTAGTTGCCTATTCGTATGAAACAACATTTTTAAACACAACTGAGTTAAGGGACCCGATCACTGCGTAATGAAATGAATGAAACAAAAAACCTGTGTCCCCCCCTGTGTTTTCCTCGCTGTAATCATTCCTCCTGTACTGGCTATTTGTTAAAAATTACACTGCTTCAAATACTTCATTGTACAGCTTTGTACAGCTATTTAATAAATATTTCAATAATTTGAACACCTTCAAAATGTATTTGTGTAAAAATCATTTGGATGGGGAGGAGTGGAAGAATTTTACGCAACTGAATGCTTCCATTCACATAATGGTTATTGAATGAAGTAGAAAGAAAAAAGGTATCGAATGTAGTACTCTGTTGGTATCGGTATCACTTTAAGGGTACTGGTATCGTAATTTTTTTAAACAATACCCAGCCCTTGTAAAAACTGGATGTTTTTGTGTAAATTCTTTACTCGTAAATAATAAATCCTGCACTTCTGTAACGGAGAGACTGTCCTGACCAGACTTTAATATGACGCTGTTGGCATGCAAATGAGTACACACTTCCGTGTATGCAGAGGACGTCAGCTGAGTAGGCGGTCCTTCAATGTGGCCCAGATTGCATTTGCATTTACACTGCCAAACGAATGTGGATATATGCAAGCCAAACCACCTTCGAATGTGGTCTGAGCATTGGGGACGCATTGGGTGCGTTTACACCTGGCATTAGAGCTATCCGATTGCTATCGGATCACCAAAGATGCATGTTAATGCCAAGTGTAAACGGGAATTTAGATGATTTACTGGTTGTTGGTAAATCAGAGGAAGAAAGCTTGCAGAGGCTTGAGATGGTGTTCCTGTCGAAGAGAACACCACCTAAAACTGTCTCCATCTAAGTGCCACTTCTTAAGAAGATCAGTTAGGTTTATGAGGCACATGGTGTCTCAGGAAGGGATAGTTACAGACCCAGCTAAGGTGCAGGCCATTGTCAGTGTGACTGAGAGAGATATTATGGAGCCAGATGGTGTCACTCCGTCTGCTAACAAGAGTCAGTCGTTCTTATGCATAGTAGTGTATTACTAGCACTACATTGAGAACTGCTCCATGGTAGCAAAACCGCTGTTTCAGGCAACCACTGGTGGGAAAAAGCCACAGAGAGGCAAGGGAAGGAAGAGACTTGCTCCACCTTGTAAGCTCACTGCAGCAGAATGGACTACTGAGTGTAAGGAGGCATTTGAAACTTTGAAAGCTGCATTGATTGACCAAGCTCTGTTAGCTCACTCCGATTTCGTCAAGCCATTCTTGCTCTCTGTTGATGCATCTACTAGTGGACTGGGGGAGGTACTCTCACAAGTGCAGGAAGGTCATGTAGCAGCTAGGCCCATCGCTTTCGCTAGAAAATCTCTGAATCATGCTCAGTCTAAATATCCAGCTCATAGCCTTCTCGCCATGAAGTGGGCTATTTGACAAGTTCAGTCATTGGCTGCAGCGGCATAGGTTTACAGTGTGGACTGACAATAACCCGCATAAGTACATCCTGACAAAGCCAAAACTTGACACATGCAAGCAGAGGTGGGTGGCTAAGCTGGCACCTTTTGATTTAGACATTCAGTACATTCCACGGCCTAAGAATATGGTGGCAGACGTGCTAAGCATGTTTGTTAGACATAGGGTGATGCATAGACTGATCAGAATATAAGAATATAAGAATATATGATGTCCTGCTGAAAGAGACTATGGGTCTACAGGTAATTGATGTCCAGTACATGTTCCGTCTTACCTGTGAAGAGCCAGAGAGGAGAGGTTTAGCGTCGTCCATCCAGAGCTCCATTGAGGTTTGTGGGGATGTTGTCAATGCCAGTGGGTGGATAACCTGTGAGGAAGTGTCTGCTGTACTCCACACTCACCGCCGCTGGGATGATGGCGCAGTTATGAGAGCAGTCTCCCATTTACACCAGATAGAGCAGTTAATGTCAACAGGACAGAGCCCATTGCCAGTCTTCACTCACGAAGAGTTATATGATAAGCAGTGTCAGGATCCTGTTATCAGTAGAGTCAAATTCTTTGTAGACAGAGGCCACCGCCCATCTAGAAAAGAGAGGGTTCATGAGACAAAGGAAACTAACTGCACACTGAGATAATGGGGAAAGGTCACTACCCGGTTAGGACTGTTGTACCATGTTTCAAAACACCCTGTGAGTAAGAAGAGAACATTCCAATACATCGTGCCTACTGCTCAGAGAGGCCAAGTGTTGAAGGGGGTTCCTGATGACGCCGCTATCAGGGTCATCAGCGCACATTGTGGCTCACCAGGCAGCACTTCTACTGGGACTCCATTGATTATGATGTCAAAGAGTATGTAAGCCACTGAAAGAGATGTGTACTGAGCAAAACACCTGAGCCTAAGGCTAAAGCTCTGCTTATATATCCATAGTAACCACTGCACCACTTGAATTAGTGTGTATTGACTTCTGGTCGGCCGAGGATGCGAACAACAGGTCCATTGATGTGCTGGTAGTAATGGATCATTAGAGATTAGAGGTTAGAGAGTGACTGCATGACTGTTCCCATTATGTATGGTGCGTGTTTCGTTCCAAACGTAGTAGCTACAATACATCTAAATCACACTGCTACGACTACATCTACACCCCTGTGTTCTCCCTCCCTCCTGTGTGTCCGACATGCAGATTCTACCTGGTGTGCTGATCGCTGGCATGTTTGTCCTGCCTTCTTGTGTTGATGAACTTGACCAACTATCAGATCTTGGGTGGCCACAGTTGTGGCCAATGAGATTTTAGGCCAACCTCTAGAATCGCCACTGATTCAAACACAAACAATACATCAGTTAGACTGGAATTAGTCATAAATCGAACTGCACAAATTCGTGGCATTATCAAACTGATAAACATTAAAGAATAACTCACTTTAGACGCACTTACTTTCAACATTGCTGCATGTCCATTATGCATCGTCATCTTTGAGCTCAGGCAATGGAACCAGCCGTGCAGCTGATCTGAGGTAAGTTTGGGTTTTGACCTGTACCTCTGCTGTTCTGACCCGACCACCTGGTCCAGGGTGTGTTTGAATCACTCTTCCGATGGGCCAGAGTGAACAGGGAAGCTGAGGGTCCACAACCAATACAACCTTACCACTTTCAAGGTTGCTGGTGTCCTCATGCCACATAGGGCGTATTAGCAGATTGGGAAGATAATGGGATATGAAGCTCGCCCAGAAATGGTCTGTAAGAATTTGGTAATGGCGCCAAAGTTGCTTTCCAATGAGCTCATCATTGTGGTACACCATAAGGAGCATATTTGGAGTGACGGAGTCACTGATTGATTTGGTTTCAATTCCAGTTCACCAGAATGATGGCTTGAAGAGACAAAGTCATGCTGGTGGCAGATCAGCCATTTTGGTTACATCTGGAGACGCTCGCCATCTCTGACAATGCTGGCATGAGTGCTGATGCTGTTGGATGGCTGCTCTTCCTCTCAGCAACCAGTAACTCCGGCAGATTTCACGCAAAACTCTCTCTGGCCCTGAGTGCAATAGACACTCATCATGATCTTTGATGAGTAGCTGAGAGATATGGTGGCTGGGGTCCAGGACTATGGGATGGATTGGTCAAGATTAGTAGCTCTCTGGAGCGTTCCTCCCACACGGATGAGACCTAGGCTTTGGTCAAACTCAGGAGCCAGAGACAACAACCTGCTGTTGGATAAGATACTTTTGCTGAATTGTAAGGTGGCAAGCTCAGCTGGAAAGCTGTCCTCCTCGCCCCTTCTGAGAAGAATAGTCTCGGCGGTCAGAGTAGCATTTGACATTGAGGATCTGGCAAGAAGATCAGCTGCCGTAGTGAAATGGTACCACACTGAGAAACATCCAGGGATGCCAGATTGGAGTAAGGGTGTAGAGAAATACTGTGGATACTGGTTGGTTTCCTCAGCTCTCTAGTCTCATCTTCTGAATGGCCACTGTGTGTCAGAGAGGAGCAGGAAAGTTGGACCTCGACTCCATCTCTGTGGTTGAGCCAGGTCTGACAGGGATTTTCCCTGAGTGAGTTCATCATCCGTGTTGTAGACGCTGTCTACATACCTCCAATCCTCAACTGTTGTCAGCTCTTGTATCAAAGCAATACAAGTGTCCACAAACACATTATATTGACATGAGTCAGATTTTAGCCATGGGTAGAATCACATCAAATGGGTAGTCCTTTGGATGGGTAATATGATTTCCTTCTGGATCAGGGAAGCAAGCTAGGCACCTGAGAGGGCGGCACACAACTTGACTCGGGGCATCGATATCTGTTTCCTAGGGGCTACCCTTGACTTGGCCATGAAAAAGGACATAGGTATCTGCCCCTGGTATCTGGAATCTGCCCCTGTTGGAGCAGAAGTAGGCAACTGAACAATAGGCTCTTTCAGATGCGTCACAATAGATGTGAAGCTCTCGTGTTGTGGTGGAAGTGTTGAGACATGATGGCACATAGCAACAAGGAAATTTCACATCTGATAAGAAACAGAGTTCACTAAGCCTAACCCTAACCCCTGTCTGTCTTCCATAGCTCCTGCACCAGTGTTTTAGACCTGGGGGTGATTCTCGATTCTGCTTATTAATCCGATTCTTTATCGATTCCCTTATTGATTCCTGATCAACTTTCTGTGTGGAAAAAAGTAGGCCTACACAGGTTTTCAGCATCAAAACAGCTGTTTTATTATCTGAGCACAGTGTAGAATGTCTGCCTTGGCTGTCTGCCTAACATTTGAATGTGTTAAAATACATTACAATGTTCCTTTCCTTAAAAGGATATAACTTGGAAAACAAATATAAAACTGACTGACTTTTTCTTTAGAAAAATAGGCATGTATGTAGTAATAGGGCTGTGACAAAAACCACATCATCAGATTATTACAGTATTGAGGTCATTACCGTCAATAATTTTTATTGTATTTCATTTTTTTGCTGATGATGTGTGATATGAAATAAAAACACAATAATCATTGTTTAGTTATCATCATTGACTGTCTTCCATCCTATGTTCAAGGGCTTCTGGAGAAACAAAGTTTTCAGTTGCGCAACTGCTCACTTCTGCTTTGTGTACCGTGCGCAGTCCATTAAACATATGGGGGATTTATTTTGTGTGTGTTTGATTATTATTAATTATTTCTATTACTTGAGTACTTGTGATATCTACAGATAATGTTTAATTAAATATATCCACACACAATACATGTAAGGGTAAGAGAGTGACTGGAAGTGTCACCGTTATATTACGCACAGGTTGCACAATTCAATACATGTAAAATAAAAACACTGTTTTTATTTGGAGCTTGCTCATCTCCGCCTCCGCCAATTTGTGCCCGCGCTCTCCCCGATCTCCTAGTCCCTATGCCCTGTTACACCACATAAAATAAATAGACAGCATAAATGGACTAAAGTCCAATAAAAATTTTTTTTTTATCTTATTTTATGGGGACAGTCTGTCCCTCCGACCCGGCGGGGAGGGAGCTGACCGCCCTGCTCAGCTCCCCGTGCCGGCTCCAAATGAAACAAATAAAGTCCTGTGTTTTTATTTCAGATGTAAAGATTCCTTATTGAACAAAACCCAAAAAAAACCACTGTGCGTAACTGAGACACATGTCAAATAAACATGTCAGCTGCATCGATAAAAGGAATTGATAACCTCGGAGGCATATGATTCCAATAGAATCGACACCGGGTCTCGATCCCTATCCCTACCAAAGGGTCATACTGACTTGCAAGTATACAATAGATATATCGTAGTGTGGGTGCTGCAGAGCTGGATGTGGCTGCAACTCTGTGGTTATATCCCAACAGGTCGGGGCAACAGCTCCATTCAAGGCCTAATATAGGCTGGTGAGGGTCATTAGTGGAATGAGAGAGCCAAAGTTCACTGGATTCGGATCGTGCAGTAAGTGGTAAGTGCTCTATAACGGCGGTAAGATTACAAGCCCACTGACGGATCTCAAATCCACCACTGGAGAGGAAGGCTCACTCGGTTATCTACTACTCTAGGGTTCTGGCCTACTCCTGTCTGGAGTGGGAACACTCTCCAGGCAGTTATCCATGTAAAAGGATTGCTCTATGGACCTGCCAATCTCCTCATTTCCTTCCTGATGTATCTCAGCATGCTGCTGTAGCGCATATATGGCACAACAAGGGCTGCAGGTTGTGCCAAATGGAAAACCGGAGAGGGGACGATCCGTGGGTAAATGGTGCACCTGGTGAAACATGCCCTTTATATCGTCACTGGCACTGGCTGTTGCCTGAAGTGGAGTAACACTCCCAGTAGGGAAGGTCCAAGACTTGGACCAGCCAGTAAGTTGGCATTCAAGTTCTGCCCATGATTCTGGAAAGAGTAGTTGAATACAAGCTGGTGCGTAACACTATGTTGACTGACGACATGGTGTGGTAAAAACTAGGACACTTGAGAATCATCCTCAGATTCAGGATTCACTTTGACGACATAGCCAGCATCGAAGAGCCTTTCCATCTCCTCTTTATACACGCAGGTCATGCACGGATCTCTTGGGAGTCTCCATATTCAAGAGTAGAGGCAGGACAGATTGTTTTGTAGCACGAAGAGAAGGGAATCTGGGATAGCGGAGCACAGGAGTTGCGTATCTTGCCTGGTCATTGTGCTCAGGAGCTGAAGGGCATACTTGTCAAGCTTTGACCTGGTCACTTCCTTTTCATCTAGATGCCAGAAGGATTCTACTTACCACAATTTCACAACATTCCTCATCAGTTCATTTGCATCCAATAAAGAAGGGGTAGAAGTGAAAAGGCATTGTTGACTCTTGGCAAAATGTGAAACCAGAGCAGTGGGTCCTCCCCAGAGCAGTAAGGACAGCTACAGGGGCTCCTGCCAGGCCAGTACAGATTGGCTTTATGGGCATGATCAATTGAGGATAATCAGAGCCAATGAGGACCAGGGGCTGGACCTTGTGGAGCTGAGGCAATGGCAAACCCTGTAGATGAGGGTAACATTGTTGCAACACTTCCATGGCACAAGAATGCTCCACTAGACTAGAATGTCTTTAGCAGTAAACGCATTTTGCACTTGGTAATTGGAGGACTGATCTCCTGATGGAGATATATGGAAGGTCATGGAGGATCCATGAACATGCAAAACTTCCTGTCTGACTGTTTGGAGTCTAAGAACTTCAGGGTGACCCTCCAGACCAAGGAGTTTGGCTGCAGCAGGTAAGATAATGGACCACACTGACCCATCAGCCAGAATAGCATATGTTTCCACCTGCTTGTTATTACCATGGAGGACAACTGGAATTACCTTTAAGATGACACAAGGGGATCTGTTTGGGTGATTAAGGAAAAGAGTTGGTGATGGTACTGCAAGTGCTCTCTCCACTGCTGGTATGGTGTCATGTAAGATGGTTAAATGGATATCATTACAGACAGTACAGGGTTTCTGGAGAGTACAGGCCTCAGGAGCATATGTTCTGCAGCATTTCCAACATCGCTTGTTCTCAGTTATCCATTGGGTTTTCTGGATGGTCTATAGTTTGGTGAACTGGAGAGCTGTTGAAGAAATGTTCTTTGTTATTGCAAAAGGGACAGAATGGAAAGAATTTGGGTTTCTTTGGCTTCTTAGGTTGACTGGAGGTGGTCACTGTTATAGGAGATACATTCTTCTTCTGTGCATTTGTGAGATACATAGTAACCTGGTTTGCATTACTCTTTCATGATTGTGATGGTCAAATCCTCTCCACTTCCCTCTTGTGTCGGACGGATTCAAGACAGCTGCTTGATTCGCGATGCGCCTGGCATGGGCTTTCATCTCCAGCCAAGTAGAGGGGTCTTGCAGTGGGTAGGCCTGTTCCACTCCATCTTATATGATGCCTCTGTACAGGCAATGTTCCACAAAGGAATCACAATAGTTGGCAGGCAGTTTGCTGATCAATCTATCTACATGTGACCCACACCTCATGTCATACCCATTGTCTCCCTCCTGAGATTTCAGTAAGCCAATCAGAGCATGAATAGACAGTGAGAATTAATCAAAAGCTCCAACCTTAACCGCAGGGGCATTGAGAATGCTGTTTATCTCACTTTGGATCAACTGATGAGGTTGTCCATACTTAGCCTCCAGTGCCCTCATGGCTATGGAATATGGCTGGTTATCATAGATGTAAGCTCTGGCTAGCTTATAAGCACTTGGGTGTTTGAGATGGTCCAGAAGGAGCTGATATTTGTATTGCTCCAAGAGATGTGTCTAGGTTACCTAGTAGATTATCAAAGGCCATCTTCAATAAGAGGAAGTCACTTTCCTTTCCAGACTCAAAGTAAGGCAAGCAGGTTTGGGTATGCCATATGTAGATGCAGCCAGAAGCTCTGTTAAGTTTGGTTGGATCATCGGTTGTTGAGGAAGTGTCTGTTGCTGGTATGGTGCCTGAGAGGCTTGTGCCACATTAATTGATACTGACGGGTGATGTTCCGGTGGGAGGAAGAGGCCACTCTGAACATAATATACAGCTGGATGAGCCCCAGCAGCATCAGGTTGGTAGTAGGATGTACCTAAAGATGACCGTGATTGCTACTGAGGAAGTGTAACCCCCACGGGTTTGGGGGAAGGCAGGAGGACACATGAGTTTGGCGTTAACCCGCCGCGCGGGCATTTATTTACACACATAATAACAGACATAGTCTCTTACCAACACTTACAGAGTGACATATACAGTTGTATTGGCCGGCCGCCACGTGCTCCTCCATGGCTCTGATCTCGACTAACAAAACACACAAACATTTAAGCACCAGGTGTGGGGAATTTGCAATCACCTCATGTCCCCACACCTAGTGCTAGCAGACGAGGGAGAGCTGGCGCTGATTAGTCCAGACTCTGGCTAACCATGCCCTCCTTGTCTGCCACAGTGTGGATTGAGGAAAAGATGAGGGAAATTAATCTACACTGCGAATCGCAGTGTAGATTAATTTCCTCATCTTGCAGAATAAGGTGCCTGAGGAACAGCCTGTACTGAAGTGAATACTTGGCACTGAGGTTGTATGGATACAGACTCTTCTCTTTCTCTCTGCAGATCTGGATGAATTTCACCTGCAGACTGAACATCCTTTCCAGGTAGTGGGAGAAGCTAGAAGCTGTCTGGCCATAGGAGAACCTCCTTCAGCACCATATATGGATGAAGGACAAAAGGAGGGTGGTCGCAAGCCTGGTCCATTGGTGTTATCTCCTCTCTTCTCAATATCACTTTTCTCTTCCTGCAGCAAAGAAGATATGAGTTGCTTCTTCATAATCCCTTTCTACCTACCTAAGGTTCCTAGCTTTTGACAGTTTGGTCGTTAAAGCCTCTTAAAGGACCGGGTAGCCTCACAAGCCTGGTCATCCACGAGTCACACCACAGCATGAGTGTCACATTATTATTAGGTCTACGGGAGCAGGTTATCCTCACTCATATTTCTGTTGGAATGTCACTATTCTCGGCTCTTAGGACCATTGTTTTAGGTGTAACCTATTTGGAGAGGGCTGGCGTCTAGGGACATCAAATATCGGACATGAGGCACTGGAATTAGGGAAAGCGAGGTGGCAGATTCCACATAGAACAAACTTTATTCTGACATGAACTTCCCCTTTAACTTTGTCAAGTGGTGTGTCTGTATTAATTACACAAACAGAGAAAGATGTATGGCATAAGAGATCAGTTCCATGTCTTTGCTCATCTTAATCGTCTTAACTATTCTTAATTATACTATATTCAAACAGTTCAACTGTTGCTCCTCCCAGAGCTCTACAGGGTCATGGCAGACATGAAAGACTTTCAACACCCACCCTTGCTTTTAATGTTCGGCTGCACTCCGAGACTGCCTGTTGATGTCATGTTTGAGAGTTTTCTCTTGCCTGGAGTTACAGTGGATGTGGATATGTCCAGTCTCTGGGAAAGGATCTGAGAGAGGCAATGACACTAGCCCAGAAACACACTGAGAAGCAGTCCAGGCAAGCTGAGGTGTATAACCGAAAGTTAAAGGGACATTCTGTAGAGAAGGGAGATAGGGTCTTACTAGCAAATGAAGGGGAGCGTGGGAAGAAAAAGCTAGCTGACCGTTGGGAGAACACTGTCTACATTGTAGTTAGTATAAATAATGCACTGAACATATAGGTATCCGCCACCCTGTCACAGGCAGGATTAAGACGAAATCGAAATCAAATTATGCCTGTCAACTTTCTGCCTCTGCCGTCATGGGATGAGCCAGAGACTGAGGTGTCCTTCCCCAGCACTGTTCCAAGTCAAGAGATGACAGAAGACCCAAACCAGGATGAGTGGAGTGGTGACAGGACTGCCCATCTTGCTAAATCCTGTGCAGATGATGCTGAAAACAACACGGATGAGACAGATATATCGGAGCCAGCAGAGGAGCATGTGGGAAATGTGGAAAGTGACCAGAGACAGGACTCTGAGAATCATAGGATCATACATGAGACACCTACCTACAGAGAGCATTGGGAGTGGGCACAATCACTGTTGACGCTTTCACTGGAGATGTGATGGCCCTGGAGTGGGCCCTCTGTAATATACCCTTACCTTTACCTGAGAGTGAGTCTGAGCCGGCTACTGACGTTGACTTGCCGAGTGTGTCTTGCGATGTTCGAAGGGTGCCAGGCTGGGTTGACTTGTCAAACCAGTTAACAGGTTTATTCAGACAATGTCCACACAAAGAGTCAAGACTTGACTATTGTATCATCTTAGTGGAGGATGTTTATGCCAATTTTATTTTATTTTTTAAAATTTCTTATCTGACTTCCATTGAGTCATGGGAGTTACAGATCTGTTGTAATCATCGGTGTCTATTGCATTAGACATAACTTGGTGACTTTCGGTGTAATCCATGAGTATAACCATGTACATGGCATGTTTTCTATGGTTAGGTGAGGGATTAGCTAGTACCAGGTTAAAATGACACTGTAAAAGTGGTAATTCAACACAACTGTATTGTTTTTTCTGTTCACAATCTAGTGTAAACCAGTGGGGTTGAATGTAGCAGTGTGATGTTGTTACACTAGATTGTAAGACTTATTTTGATCTGCACTACTAGACATGCAGAGGTTAGCCAGCTGGTTTATTTGTTTGGGTAACTTCCTGGTTTTTGTACTAATTTCTTACCAGGCACTGTGTTATTTAATGGCCAAAAGTAAAGCACCAATTCTATCTACTTGTACAAGTACAAGTAGATAGAATTGGTGCATTACATTTAAAGGCGGATAATTTGTGTTAGGAAGAACTTATCATAATTGACTCCTCCGTTGTGGGCGGAAGTTCTGTAATGCGCTACTTCACGCTCATTCTGCTTCTGGACTCTGAGTTTTCTACTATTCGGTCGTCGTAGCATCCTCATTCACAATACACAACACAGAGTGAACCCCGCTACACTTACATCTTGTAAATTAAATAATGGTGAAGATTTGTTGTTTCGCTGGGGACCCTCTGGAACCTCTAGAAGGCCCCCTTGGGGGACCTCCCCATGTTGAGAATAGTGCAAGACTGGCACCTTGCACAAAAGGCGATGCTGGTCAAAGGAATTTGCTTATATCCTATGATAAGGGAGGGAAGAAAGTGTATGTGTGTGTGAAAGAGATCAAAGAAGTCATTAATCGCTCGATATGGAGGCCCTCAGGTGGTGCTGTGGTTCTCCAAAGGCTCCCACTGTGACGCTTAAGCGCTGACAGAAGCAGGATTAGCTCCTGAACAACTGACAAACAGACTAGGAAAGACATTAATATTACAAACCACTGGGGACACATTTCAGTTGAAACTGTCTTTGTCCACATCGAGAGGCAGAAAAGGCACTGTAGTTTAAGGAAATTAGGGCAACGATCAAACGGTCAGTTTGATTGCTGTTTGTGAGAATATAGATTTTATTATGCAGACATTATTTAAACTCAGTTGCCTTTTCCATTTATTATTTTATTTGGATTTTCAAAGAACAATTGCAGAAGCCTCTTTGATTATTTCCCCCAGCGAGTGAGATATAAAATCGGTGAATTGAGGTCACAGTCAACAGTTCCCCCATTTTGACTGTTGAGGCGAAAGGCATGAGAATATTACTAATAAGAGTGAATAATTATTCTGTGGTGTGCTTGCTACCCAGGTTCAGGTGAAATGATGGGGAGAGACTAGGTAATAGGTAATGGGTAATAATAATAGGCAACAGAAAATGAACACACAGTAACATAGGAGGCTTTCCCAGCTGGTAGTCATGGTACGCTTGGTTCAGGAGTGCATCCAGATGATCACTGCCATGGCTCTCTCTCACTGCAAGACAAACAGACATATATGAAACCTTCTGTGGTGGTTATGTGTGGTGGCAGGGTGCTCGTCAGGGGTATGCAGGGAGTGCAGAGCGGCCCACCATGCGCCCCCATGTGCCTGTGGCTGGTCGCTCTAGGTCAGGTGCCTCCTGGTGCCGGGAGGGGGGGATGCCGGGGATGGGTCGGGTCCGGGGTGGGGTCTGTGTGGCCACTGCCCGGCCTGCTGCACCCCTACGTTGATCTGGTTGTGCTTCACCTATCCCTCCCAGTGCTGGAGCTCAAACTCAGTACATACACCATACAATAGGCCTAGGGTCTGTGGGATGGATGGAGTCCAAGCTATATGGGTAAGGATGTGGCGGACAGCTGCGATCTTGCCCGTCATGCTCCTTCCCTGGCGTGCTTCACGGCTGTCCTGCAATTTCATTAGATTGTTCTGGTCCTGGCAGCTTGCCCCTGATGTCGAGTGTTTTCTGGCCTGCTGTGACCCGGACTAGCTTTCCAGGGCCCCTGGTGTCTGCAGGAAGCGCTATCTGTGCCCCCAGCCTATGGATCACCTGAACTTAAATGGCTGAAGGGCCAGGTACCAAAGCGTGATCCGTGCATTGGTATCCTTCATGTGGTGGAGCCTTCATGTGTTTGGACCATGCAGCGGTGCATGGTCTGAACAGAGGGTGAAAGGGCATCCCAGGAGGTAGTAGCGGAGGATTGTCGACCACCTACTTAATGGCCAGGCACTCCATTCAATGGTTCTGTACTGCGAGTTTCCTGCTGATGTACAGCACCGGCCGGTCGACCCCCTCCACATGCTGGGACAACACTGCCCCCAGCCCTCTGTCCAAAGCGTTGGTCTGGAGACAAAAAGGTAGAGAGAAGTCAGGTGTACTGGTGCCATGGTTTTATCTACCAGTCCCCCACCCAAGTGGTACCCCAGATACCGTACCTCCGCCCAACCGCACATTTCTTTGGGTTGGCTGTGAGCCCTGCCCGCCTCAGGGACTCGAGCACTGCCCCCACATGCTGCATGTGCTGCCCCCAGCTGTCACTGTGGATGATGATGATGTCATCCAAATAGGCGGATGCAGATACAGGACAAGGTCCACGAGTCTCTGAAAGGTGGCTGGGGCCCTGAACAACCCGAACGGAAGTGTAACAAATTTCTACAACCCATACGGAGTAGAGAACGCTGAGACTTCCTTGGACTCTGGACATAAGGGAATCTGCCAATAACCTTTGGTTAAATCCAAATTCTTGCGGTACCTAACTGGTCTAGAAGCTTATCGACCCGGTATGCATCAAATTTTGACACCTCATTCACCTAGTCTACGAAGAACCGAATAGACCCATCAGGCTTGTAAGCGAGTGTGGTGTCTAATGATTCGTATGTTTGGTAATGGTTGATAGAGTAAGCCTTGAGAGTAAGAATACGGCTGGATTCCAGTGAGGTGCTGGCCAGTTTGGACAGAGGGGTCCTCCCAGGGGACCTTTTGACTAAGAGCCTAAACAAGATAACCTCTGACTCCTCTATCTCTAGATCGGAGAACCATTGTTAGAACTAGTTGAAGGAAGGTCAGATGGTCGGGGGTTTTATACCCCTAGTGCAAAATGCTTTATAAGCCTGAACAGGAGAGATTATGGCAGAGCGTGGTTTTCAGACCTTCGACGAAGGTTCTCTCCCCCGTGATATTTTTAATTGGGTTGACGCTGAACTTTTCTGTAATAAAATCAAGCTTTATACAATCAAGTCGGTGTCAGCGGAGATCCTTTCCATCATCATCCTCACATCACCATTGAAGGCAGACACAACAAAGTTGGCGTTGTCGGCAGGATGGTGTTGTGCCGTGCGACGTCTCCGGTGATTCCAGGGAGCAAACCCACTGTCCAAACGCCGGCAAGGTGAGTGCTTTCTCACATAAATTGGGCACTGGTTTGTTCGTTGGAGTCATTGGGGGGTTGCATGACGCACTGTAAAGGAGTTATTGTGGGGATATTTGGTGATGTGGTGATGTTGATCGGAAATCCGTTCTAAATTTGGGGTTTATTTTTATTCTTTTTATTGTGTTGCTGGCAATGCAAGAGGGAGAATTAGTACCGGTAATAAAAGAAAAAACCAAAAGAAAAAGG
>OMKR01063239.1:0-11341 GCA_900302355.1 Cyttopsis rosea
AAATGCCTTCCAAGTGGGTGTCAAGGGAAGCTCACCTTAATGGATTCATGGTGTTTGTAATCATCCTCCCCACGTGATGTCCATCCATGATTGAAGCTATAGGGGCTTTACAGGAAAAAGACAAGTGTGGCAACCCTGACCTCTGAACTCTGTTGGTGGCAGATACCACCATAACTGCCTATGAAAAATGTAATGTGTGTTTGTTTTTGTGTGTGTGTGTGTCTGTGTGTGTCTATGTTCATGTTGCCATGCACGGAAGACTGGAGCGCTACGCCGTTGCTAAAGAGGCCCTGGAAGCCGAGCTGTACTCTCATTTTGTCCTGGTTCTCAACGAGAAGAAAGCCAAGATTCGCAGTCTACAGCAAACGGTTACCAAGCTGGAGGACGCCAGGTACGAGATCCCCTGAATTTGAGATTGTCCTAAAATAGGTTTTGTCGTTTTGGAAGTGCATAAATGAAATGAAGAGCCAACTGAATCAAACAAACCAAGAGTCGGAAAAAGTCGAACTGCTCTTTTTACCGAGTGACTCGTCAAGAACCGAATCTTAAAAACGAGTCAAACCTTTCATCGCTAAATCACCAGATCACTGATTATCAGACTTATCAGATCATATCTACGGTCGCCAAACTAGAGGATGCCAGGTGAGAGAAGTGCATAAATGATTGCCCAATGAATTGCCCAAGAGCCTTTTGACATCATTGCAATCTGGATGATTGTGGCAATCCTCACACTCATCCCTCTGTCGTAAAACAAATGAGGAAGATGGAAGAAAATCACAAACTCGTTTGTCTTTGTCGATTATGTAACTTACATTACGCAGTAATGCCTCAATTTAACCCTCTGTGTTCTGTGCCAATTCTGTGTCTGTGTGTCTTTTTGATCTCTATCGTAGGATTTCAGTCAAACACCAAAAAGAGGGATCGGTGAAAAACAGCCAAGCAGCAACAGAGCATGATGGGAACACTGAGGATGAATACGGAGCGAGCACTGATGAGGAGCAGCAGGGAGAGCAGTCCCAGGGGGCCTCTGTCACACCACCATCCCAGGGTAAGGCAGCGCGTGTGTGCGTATGTGAGCAAGAGAGAGAGCGGGGGAGGGAGAGGGAGGGAGAGAGGGAGAAGGGTGATTCTGTGCAAACTTTGTGGGAGTCCTGTGACCGCACAGAAGATGTTGCTTCACACAACGTTTGGCACATATTAAGGGTGTAATGATTCACCGATACAAATCAGTTGACTGAAGCTTTCTGTTAATTCTACTTTAGTATAAACTAAGGTGCTGCAGAAGACTCACTGATCTAACTTTCAAAATAATACTTAGTTGTTTTGTTTGGAGACAGGGAACAAGATGCAGTGGACTGGAGATCGCTCCCTCTCCATTACGCAATCCACTGTCCTGATCCAAGGTGGAACGGGACAGTCCCTTAGTTGGGTTTAAAATGTTCGTCTCATACAAGTAGAAACTAACGAAAACAAATAGATTTAAAATAAAAACACAGGAGAACCGGCGCGGCAAATACGGCACAGCACTGTCTGGAGGAGAAAGAAAAACTCCACTCCAATTCTCGAGTTATGTTTACGTTTTTCATTTTCCATACAAGTAAGAAACTAAGGAAACTAAATACATCTAAATATTTTTCTGAATCCCCTGCGCTGCATCTCAACGTGCCGTTCAGAGCTTCAACTGATTATGATATTGTAAAGTTCTAGACGGCCGAAGAAGCCACACAGTTGTTATTACACACTGAGGTTTATTGTTACCTTCCAAGCTACTGTTTTGGGCATAACCTACACCGTTGAACCAAACAACCGAACACTTCTCCCTTCGTGTTCACTCTCTCTGTCCATCTCGCCACACACACCCCCGTTCCAGATCGCAGGCGCACATTCACTCTCGTGAGAATTGTGAACCGCCCACAGTAAAACACATTATAACTGACAATTAACAATACTCCAATGCATCCAGGGTCATAACAATATTATATTATATATTACTACATCAGAATCACAATATATAAGATATTATTATATCTAAATGCCATAAAGTAACAAACGTACTTGACATATATATATATATATATGTATATGTATATGTATATGTATATGTATATGTATAGACGGGTGACAAATTGAATCAACAATATCTAACTTTTTTACCTTAAAATAACAGCTTCAGAATAATTTTGATGCTACACTGACTTGTAATATGGAATGGCACTTCGGGCCACTTAGGGCGCTGTAACCTAGGTGTACATTATATTTGTGTTTGTAACATAGACTGTTATTGAAACGTGACCGATAAGGTTCGAATTTGTCCGGTAAATACTCATCAAACCATTAAGTGACCCCTCGTGCCCTATGGATGGGGGCGTTGTCATCCGAATTTCATCATAGGATAAAGGTGATCACTCAGAACAACTTTGTATTGATTTGCATTGACCCTTCCCTCTAAGGGGCCTTTTTTTCTTTTCCCTATTTCTGCACACTGTGGTAAACAGTCATGGAATTGTAGTGGGTATTGCTTCAAAGCTGAGACTCTTGTGAATCCAAAGAGCCCAATTGCATTCATGTGTGATGAAATATGGCCTCATAGTAGCTATTTCAATGTGATGACAGCATTTTTTTAAAACTTGACCTTGCTATATAAAATGACCTATTGTGACCTCTACGATAATCACAGCCTCATGAAACTCTAGACCCAGAATCCGCGGTAAAACCACGGACCTGGCAACTCTGAACACAGGCTCGACAGTGTTTGTTTACACTTGCTTGCTGCTAGATATGACCCTTGATTCACAACATGAACCTAACTAACATCATTTACCAGTTTTCCTCCGATTTTATTTTGTAGCGAGTAACAAAGGTGTTCAGGAGAAATGTATCGAAGTAAAAGTATACTTTTTGGGGCTAAATGTAGCTAAGTAAACATCGTCAGAAATCGAATAACTCAAGTAAAGTACAGATACTCCCAAAACATACTTAAGTACAGTAACAAAGTATTTTTACTTTGTTACTTCACTACACCACTGCCCCTTTGTTCTTTGTTACGCACAACTATTAAAACAATTATCATCCTGTTTCACATGTATTTGACAAATTTAAGTAATGGGTGACATTGAAATCACAATGAGCAAAAATAATATGTATGAGAAACGTTGTCATTAAATTAACATTAGCTGGACCTTATCTTCTATAAATGTTTATTTAATGATTGTATTATTGTACATTACCTGTTTAAATCAGATTTATTTTTCTCTCTTTCTGCTGAACCTGACCACTTCTATCGTGGCGTTTTTTTGCACAATATGATAAATGATACTCCGGGGCCGTCGTCATGGCAGCGCCCCGTGTTTATGCCTCGGTCAGACTATGGGAAATTCTGTTCACGTCTGATGTTGTTTCTGCCCAGGAACCAATCATGACATCACTTAGGGATTATGTAATCCAGGGGTAGAGGGCCTCCATCGATTGTCATGCCAAAGCAGGCCTAAATTAAGCAAAAAGAAAGTAGCTCTGACCTAGCTCTGAGTTCTATGCTACGGTGGATGTTAAAAGTTAGAACATTTTCAAAATCAAAAACAAGTTACTTTTTTTTTTATTAGTTTTTATTAAAGTCTAATATTAATAAAGGAAATGGGTACCAGTGTTTGAATCACAGTATAAGGAGTCAAGGAGTATAAGGAGAACTCATACACAAAGTAGGTCTTTTCAAGGGAGTTTGACTCCCTTGAAAAGACCTACTTGTGTATGAGTTTTCATCTCACAAATTCATAATTCAGATTTGTGGGGAACAAATGAAATGATTAACAAAGACACAGAGCGACCAGGCCTCCGCAGTATGCATGTGTGTTTGTTTTGAGGTTGCCGTGGCCCTGTTTGGCAGCTTCCGTGTTTAGGTTTCCTCTAATTCGAGTCGTCGATCATCAGATCTCTGCAAATTCCCCGTGGTGTCGTGTTTCCTGTGTTCTTGATGAAGACTTTGGTTTGTTTCCAGAGCATGTTTTTCAACCAGGCTCGCCAGGTGAAAATGTTTCAAATTCCACTAAAGATAAGGTAACATAACTAATAACATAAATAAGAGAAATAATGGAAACTAAAAAAATACATAATGGTAAATAGCTTTTGTGTTGCAAGATCAAAATTGCAAGGCTGCACTAATTCATCAGTTGAATCAGCTGAAGTTTCACACTGAGAGTGAGGACTTTTAGTAGTGATGAAAGGTTTGATTTGTTTTGGAGATTCGGTTCTTGACGAGTCACTCATACCGCTTTTCCACCAAAATTACTGCATATATGCAATTTTTTAAACGCAAGTAAACCCTAAAAATAACCGAGTGACACCATTCCCATTACTGGTGTGCACGTTCAACGTCACGAACGTGCCGGAAAAGACATTGTCTGTCTGGAATGTCATGTTTCCGGTGTGATTGGGGAAAAAAAAAACTTTAAAATTTTTTATTATTATTATTGTAGCAGGCTTGCTACACCGGGTTCTTGGGAAGGACTCGGGGAGACGCAGGTTTGGGTTCAGGAGACCGGGGTGCCAGGATTTATAAGACATTCAAATGGAACCGCTCAGGTGCGGAGACAACTCATACAATAATAATATTAACAGTAAACGTAAGGCTTGGACTGTTTCTCCGTCCTGGCATACACAGGCTCTCTGGCTCTGTGTTTCCCTTTCTTGGTCTGTAAGACAAACACACGTTAAAGAAAACAACTCCCAGCCGAGTTGGACCAATCAGCGCCCATGGGTCTGATCAGGGCCAACTCGGAACAGCTGCACCGGTGCGGGACGAAGCCAACGCTACACCTGCAGACCGTGGCCTAACCACGCCCTGTTTGCCACACACCCCCACTGCCCAACTTAGGCCAGGGAGCCTTTATCCACCTGGGGCCACACCAGCCCTCCTCCCAAGTGGTACCCCAGATATTGTACCTCCCGCCGTCCAACTGCGCACTTCTTTGGGTTGGCCGTGAGCCCTGCCCGACTCAGGGACTCGAGCACTGCACCCACCTGCTGCATGTGCCGCTCCCAGATGTCGCTGTGGATGATTACATCGTACATCGACTACATTTCTCCTTGGACTCTGGAGACAAGGGAATCTGCCAGTAGCCCTTGGTTAAATCCAGTGTCGTAAAAAATTGAGCCATACCTAACCGGTCAATTAGCTCGTCGACCCGAGGCATTGGGTACGCGTAGAATTTTGATACCATGTTCACATTTCGGGAGTCCCAAGGAGATGACCTGAAACAGTGCCTGCACCACACTTTTGGCCATAATACTGCGCAACAGCACTGCCTCGGGGTACCGGGTTTCGAAATCCACTAGGACTAACACAAAATGGTACCTGCGAGCACTGTGGTCTAACGGCCCGATGAGGTCCATACCGAGTCTTTTGAACGGGGCCTCGACTAGAGGGAGGGGCCTCAATGGCGCATTTGGTGTAGCCATGGGGTTGACTAACTGGCACTCGGCACATGCAGCGCACCAGTTATGCACATCTGCCCAAATGCCCGGCCAATAGAAGCGGGCCATTATCTGCTGTAGTGTTTTCTCCTGTCCGAGGTGACCGGCCATCAGGTTATGGTGAGCCGTGTGGAAAAGCATTTCCCGATGGCTTTTTGGAACCAACAGCTTTGTTATTTCTTCTCCTGACTGAGTGTCATGGCTCACTCGACCTGTCCCTAATCGCCGAAAAATACGGGTGAGTGAGCGTGGTATCTGGGTGCACCTACCCACACAAAGGCCACTCCTAAGGTATTGTCCCGCAACTTCTCCAGCGGAAAATCATCCGTGGTGGAAAGCAATAGGACCGGGGAAGGTCCCAGTTGGGATTCCCCTGGCCCCAACTCCGACTACGTCTGCTCAGCGACACCACGCAACACTCACATTTCCCTTGCAGAGCTCTCTGTGGGCCCGTGACGGCACCGCCCTGGGAGCTATGGGAAGACAAAGAGCGCACAGCACAGGAAGGGAGGACAGTGTCCCACGGCACCACAGGACCCAGCTGGTAGTCATCCACCTGGGGACAGACGCAGAGGAACCCCGGACAACCTCCTCCGGGGTGCAGGGACGTGCTGGGGTCCTGCCGAAACCCACGTAGGTCCTGGGGCCGGACATGGCGGATTCCCGGACCTTCTCCTCCAGG
Organism: Cyttopsis rosea; assembly: GCA_900302355.1. Classification (NCBI taxonomy): domain Eukaryota; kingdom Metazoa; phylum Chordata; class Actinopteri; order Zeiformes; family Parazenidae; genus Cyttopsis; species Cyttopsis rosea. The sequence goes on from OMKR01063239.1 coordinate 6,149, forward strand.
GCGTGTTGAGGTCCTGCCGAAACACGCATGTGTCCTGGGGGCGGACACGGAGATGGTCCGTCTGCCGGCCCCCAGTCGTTGGGGCCGGCAGTACTGTCGGTGGTGGTGCGGTCCACCACTTGCTCGTCCACCACCTGCTCCTCCTCCCCTTTATGGCACGCCCACCTTCCTGGGCCGACGGCGATGCGGCGGCTCTGTGCGCCGGGCTCCTGCCGGCAGCGTAGGGCCGAGTTCGACGTCAGGGCAGACAGAGTAGAGGGAATGCCATCCTCAGGTTGAGAGGGCTGGGTTGGCACTGGCCACTGGGGTTCCGTTACTGCGGGAGCCCAAGCTGGCAATGACGTAGTCCAGCTTGCGCCACAGTCATGCTGACCCTTCAGCTCATTTGAGTGTGTGGGAATGGAAGCAGTAACATTGCTGGGATAAATTGTTGTTTTTTACAAATATTTATTTCGTACAAATATTTCAAAATAATTTTGTTTTCGGGAAGAAAAGAAAAACATTCTGAACCAAAGCGATCCGTGGCGCTGGGCTGCAAAGACGAGAAACTGAAACACGTCCAGTCTCTACGGAGACAGATCTTTTTATTCTTAAATTGTATTATTTTTATTCTTAAAAATGCCACTCAGACCCTAGACGTGTCTTTTAGAGTTAGGGGTGCGGTGGCACATCGGAAACAAGCGATTTGCTTGCCCGCCGGCACGGATCGCCACATTGGGCAGAGAGCTGAATGAATGAGCTGAGTGTAGTCTGTCAGTCCGACCAGTACGAGCTGTACGGAGCTGTACATTACATTGTACATTACGTCTGGAACTTCAACGCGTGTCGGAAAGGGGTGTAAATAGCGTGTCAACCCAGGCGTCGTGTTTCCACCGGTGCCGAGAGCTGGAGCCGATAAAAACCTGTGGCTACTGCAGGGTCATTTGTCCAGGGAATGAATGCCGATTGTAACCATTCCCACTGAAGCCAAAAGCAGGATGTTAGCGTGTGTTACCGGGTTTTTTGTGCAGTAGAAAAGGAGTATAGGTAAAAAGAGTGGTTCGATTTTCAGAATCTTCGTTCATTTGATCCAGTTAATGCGCGGTGAGCGAGGGAGGACTTCCTGTGAACGATGAACGAGTCAGTCGGTTGGAGTGAGTTGTGAAATGAATTCTCCCAAAAATCATTTAATTCTATCAAAATTACTTATTTTGGTGGAATGCAAAGAGTCAGTCAGATTCAATATGAATTCCACCAAATGCCAAGAGCTTTTTTGGCTTTAGGACTTTAATTTAGTCATTTACTTTCAGTTTGTGAGTCGAAGAGCCACTCTTTTTCTGGAGTGACTCCCAACTCCTGAATCAATTGTCAATACCTATGAGTGCATGTTGACCTACCCACACAATCCAAGAAAGACATCCAAGCTGCTGGTTTTAATTGATTATTTGATTCTTGATTTGTTCTCAATAACTATTCTTCCATTTATTTGGATTAAGGCAATTGTGCCTTAATGCATGATTTGTAATTTTGTTTAGTTCTGTGATTAGTTGTGATTAGTAATCCTTTTTGTCTCAAATTTCCACTACTAATTTATGGGGTTGGGGGCTAGGTAAGCGGTGTTGCACATTTGCCATGAACAGATAAGGTGTCAATGAGAATAGATAGAAGATAGAAAATGAATTGAGTTTTCTATTCTGGCCCAAATGACATATATCTACAGTTTTATGGAACCAAGAAGAATGGGATCTACAGTAAAAGGTGTTTTCCCCCTTCTACTTAGTTGTCATCTTTCATGATGTCATTTTTCCAGCCTTTTTCCCCCCATGTTAGGTCCTCCATGACCCACTTGTGTAGGTATTGTATGCCAAGGTTCCAGGACTCCACATGTCTGTCTCTCTCTCTCTCTCTCTCTCTCCAGTGCTGCACTGGGATTGATGAGGGAAAAGCTCGCAGGTTATTCTTGTTGTTCTTGTTGCCATGACAATGAGTCCAAATGGCTGTGTGTTTGGCTATGACCGGCTAGGTCATAGCCAACAGATAGTAGTGTGGAGTGTGTGGAGGCGGAATTACAGTACCTGGTGTGGAATCTCTGCAACAGAATGTTGTGTATTGTGTCTATCTCTCCAATTGTTTTTGAGCAAGGCACATACAGTATCTGTTCCAGGGGAGAGATGTATCTGTATCTCTACATCAGTGTTTCAACAATGAAATTATTTAATCAATCAATAATCCCATGGCTACACCATTTTGCTGCTGACCACTACCAATAGCCTGCTAATAGTAATGCAAGACTAAATAATAATTTTGACAGAATTAAGTGATTCTTGGTAGAATTCTACTCACAACTCAGAGCAAAACTGACTTTTCTGACTCGTTCATCGTTCACCTGAAGTCGTCTCTCACTCGCGAATCAAACAAACAAAGAGTCTGACTTTTTAGTCTTTACTGAGTGGCTTGTCAATTACAGAATCTCAAAAACCATTTGAACCATACATCGCAACAAGGTTTCACTTTCAGTGTGAAACTTCAGCTTGTTCTGATGAACATAGAGCCGCTATTTTGGCTGGAGCTGATGAATTAGTACAGGCTTTCAATTTGGATCTTGCAACACAAGAGCTAGTTTCCATTATTTATGTTACTTTTAGTGGAATTTCAAAAATCTTCATGGCACACCTGGCCAGAAAACACTGCTCTCCATATCCCTATGTGTCTGTGACATGGATAGGTTGAAACTGCTTTAGGATGTCAGCCGGTGACGCTCCACAGCTTCGTTGTGTGAAATCTAAGGTGAAATTTAAGGTGTCACATCGTGTTCAATTTTTTATCTTTTTGTCTAGTCATTTGCCTAGTTTTATTTGACTGCGTCACTTTGACAATGTGTTTAAAAGGTCTAAAAGGACCAAGGTTTTACAGACTTCTTTACAGAGTGTTTCATAGACGAGTCATGAGAATAGGCGGCTTTTATTGGAAACAAGGTGGAGACGCACGTGAAGTACGGGATATACAGTAGATGAAAACGTATTGGCAGGGGGGAAAATATGGGAGGAAAACCCTAAATTCTACCAACTTGTCCATATTTGATATACTCTTGTCGTTACGCTCCTTCCCGTCCGTACAGGGAGATCAGGACTGGAAAGGTATAAGATGAGAAAAGTGAGAAAAGCAGAATGAAACGGTAACACCGGGGGAGTCGTGACCGGATGTATGACCTTTCCATTTGCCGACTAGGGCTCTGAAAAAAAACCTTGAGTTCAGACTACGTGATTTTAGCCTGATTTTCCACTCGCCGTCAGGTTTTTGCAGGTCGGCGAGCAAAGCCCCAGATCGGAGGCAAATCACAGAGCGCTCCCGTGAGCGATGAGCGTGTGGTCTGAACTGCTCACAACGGCCGACAGATATCTGGCAGGTTTGATATCTGGTCGTGTCGGGAGTGACGCAACCAGCTGCAGCCAATGAGAGCAGACACGGAGTGCGGGGGAGGAGAGGAGTTAAGAAGGAGAGACGGAACTGTGCCGGAGCAGCAGCCATAACATACCTATTTTACTTTTCTTCTCTAGGTTTTTAATATATTTCTTATTTAAATTCTGCTTTTATTGTTTTTTTTTACAGTGAGCAAGAATCTAATATAATATATATAATCCTGTCCCGCGCATGGTACTGCGTCATTTCCGGTGTCACTCCTTGCGTGATTTTTCGTAACATAGCGTAGTTTGGAGACCAGACAGACTCGTCTGGGATTCCTGTTGGTGAACGATCTTGTAATGTGTGACCCCCTGTCGCCGATCAGTCATGTAATGTGAATCCACAACGACTTCAAAATTCCCTATCACAAGTCAGAAAGTTGTGTAGTGTGAACTGTACAGCGATCTGACAAATTTGAAAGTTGTGTAGTGTGTCCATGGCATTACATAACCCCTTGCGCATTTCAATTATAAGGCGTGAGTCTAAACATTTTAGTCTGGTTCATGTAGCGCTCAATCCATTGAGGGTTAGATCTACATACATTTTCCTCTTGTAATGTTATTATTACATTACATCCTTTAGCAGACGCTTTTGTCCAAAGAGATTACAATGTCATGCGCTCATTAAGAATTAGTCTCATTAAAGTCTCATTAAGTAGACGTTAGACTCTTTATTGGACCGAACCACTGTCCTTGAGTTATTGGTTGTATCTTTTCGTTTTGTTTTCTTCAGAATCTGAGAGCCGGTGCCTATTGGCTGACAGCGTGAACGACATCACAGACGTGGACATAGCTCCCTGTCGCAAGCGCCGCTTCCGTCACCTCGCGGCCCCGGACCCTGCCACCAAACGAGCAGCCGCACAGACGTCACAGAGGCGGAGGTGAGTTAAAAAAAACACGGCTCCCACCAGCTCGACGCCACGTCCGCATTGGAAAATAAAATGTTCCTCTCGCACAGCCGCCTCCCCAATAACTTTAGACTGTGGATAATTCCATTTTATGGGGTTTGTAGCTAGTAAACGGCACATTTGTTAAGCTGCGAGTCTGTCTATTTAGCTGGGGTGTGACAACCTTATCCAAAATGGCGTCCGACATGAGTGGAATCGGTGTACTGCTTCAGTGTGGCTGTCGCGATCAGTGAATTTCTGTCATAACTATCGTTGATAGTTACTGTATGTTGGTAGTATCATAACTATTTCATAACTATCATTGAGAGTTATGATATCTTTGTCCAACCTAACTTCTTCTCTAGCGCCAACCACCAGCATCGCCCCAGCCCACCCTGCGAATGGGAAAACACCGTAAAAGTTTCCTGTCGGAACTCCTTTGTTGTGTTCTAAAATTCCACTCTCAACTCGCTCTCACACACTTTCTTATGAAGTCGCCCAGAGAGCCTAGCATTTAGCAATCAATTGAGGTTAGAGGATTGCCACTTAAGATTAGCTGTTTTGGTACAAATGAATGGTACGTAGGAATTTCACGCTAGTGTTAAATGCCGTCAATCACTTTCCTATATAAAATTAGATAAACGGTATAAAAATGGCGTCAGAGCTCGCCAGGTGTGCCGTGAACACTTTTCAAATTCCACTAATCCCATAAATAATGGAAATTAGCTTTTGTGTTGCAAGATCAAAATTGCAAGGATGCATCTAATTCATCAGCGTCCGCCAGAATACCAGCTCTGTGTTCGTCAGAACAAGTTTCAGTAGAAGAAAGGTTGGGAAACACTGAGATTACGCAAAACAGTATTTAG
>OMKR01063241.1:0-11537 GCA_900302355.1 Cyttopsis rosea
GACGGGGGGGGGGGGGGGGTTGTTTTTTTCCCCGTGTGGTTAAAGGGTTAAAGCCGCGCGTCGTGGTGAGCGGTGCTGATGGCGCTGATAGCAGTCGTGTAATAAAAGCTTCACAGGAAAAGAGGACACGCCACTGACAGAGTTAATAATGAAAGATCCTGCCTCTGATTCCTCCCTGAAACATCAGCCGCTGGAATATTACAAGTGTCACTTACAGACTGTTTTGGAAAAAAGGAAGGACGGGGTGGGGGTGAAGGGGGATGGTAGGAGACACAGTAGTGGTGATGTAGCAGAAATCTGTGGACTTACCTGTAAGGCCTTGAAAGGGGATGTCTTGATCTGCCCTGTGTGGAAGATAGGGTCACACTGGAAATCGAACTGAGGCTTACTGAGTTGCCTCAATCATTTAATCACAGTCGCTCGCATTAAAGGTGCAGTGTGTAGAATTTAGTGGCATTTAGCGGAACGGACTTTGCAGACATGGAATATAATATTCCTAAATATGTATTACTTAGTGTATAATCCCATGAAAATAAGAATCATTGTGTTTTCGTTACCTTAGAATGTACCGTTTATATCTCCATGGGGGCTGGAGCCCCTTCCACAGAGGCCGCCATGTTGCACCGCCGTGTTGATTCTACAGTAGCCCAGATCGGACAAACCAAACACTGGCTCTTGACAGGGACTTTCACGTTTTTTGTGAGTTTCGCGGCCACCGTAGATTCTCCTACACGGAGGGGAATTCAATTGGTTGCAATCTGCAACCTCACCGCTAGATGCCGCTAAGTTCTAAACACTGCACCTTTAAAGGGATACTCCAAATAATAAACGTGAATAAAGCAGCGTTTAAAACAACTGAGATCTTGTTTTTATGTTTTTATTTTACTTGCCATAAAGCAGCAAGATGTATCGCTTGAATAACTCCGAGCTCTTGAGATGCTGGAAGGTGTATCTCCCTAATTTCACAGGAGCTATGCTAGCTGATCCCCTTGGCAGCCTTGCATTGAGCACACTTAGCATGTAGCCTCGGGACTCACAGGGATGAAATTGGTATTGACCTTCTCGTCTGATTCTAAGTAAGATGGAGTATCCTTTATGCATTAGGTAGTGCATGCACACTGTTTTTCCTTGAAGACAGACCAGATTTGAGCAGCAATTAGATAGAGTAAGACTTTAAGGCCATATTTTAAGGAATATAGCTTGATAATATAACCTCATTATTGACACCTTGACCATTTTTATTGCTGTGTTTTTCTATCCATAACTCAATATGTCTACAATAAGATCATATGCCAATATTTTGACAGGGTTTTTGGGGCAGCCATTTTCCTGACGTCTATGCTGAATATGTTCATCCCTTCTGCAGCGAGGGTGCACTACGGCTGTGTCATGTTTGTCCGAATCCTACAGGGATTAGTGGAGGTAACTCTACAAAGTTGCCAGTTCTTTGATGCATATCCATTCTTTGGTTCAATATCTTTGTTTTATATGTGTAAAGTTCTCCTGTAGAATGAATATTTTAATGACACCTATACTAAATCTTTGATGTTGTAAGTCCCTGTTGATGTGTCCCTGCTAGGGTGTCACCTACCCGGCATGCCATGGGATGTGGTCCAAATGGGCACCGCCGCTGGAAAGGAGTCGACTGGCAACCACCTCGTTTTGTGGTGAGTGCAGCGCTATTGTCAGAACATCTCAAGCATGGGTGGGTAACCTCCGACCCACGGCCCAATACGGTACTCCGGTCCACTTCATACTTCAAACGGGTGTTTCCTAGATTAGATCTAGCCTATATATTTGTTTCCATCTTGGCAAAGTAGTTGGCTGTGCCTCATTTCTGTACCAACAGTGGTGGAAAAGGTGTTTGAAAGCTGCACTTGAGTAAAAGTAGAGATATCTTACAAAAAAACTACTGGTGTGACAATCACTCATTGCAATACTACTTGAGTAAAAGTCTTAAAGTAGCTGATATTAAAGGTACTTAAGTATCAAAAGTAATTATATAGTATTAAATGTACTTAAGTATCAAAAATAATTATATAGTATTAAATGTACTTAAGTAACTAAAGTAATTATACAGTATTAAATGTACTTAAGTAACTAAAGTAATTATATAGTATTAAATGTACTTAAGTAACTAAAGTAATTATATAGTATTAAATGTACTTAAGTATCAAAAGTAATTATATGGTATAAAATGTACTTGAGTATCAAAAGGAAAAGTAAATGCTAAAAAAGCCAACACACACACACACGCTTCTCTAGCGGTGGCTCTCTGGGACATGCCTGTGCTAGTTCAGTAGCAATGGCAGTTTTCCTCTGATTTTGTTTTGTAGCGAGTAATGACTGTTCAGGGGAAATGTATTGGAGTAAAAGTTTACTGTTTTGGGGCTAAATGTAGCTAAGTAAAGGTAAAAGTAGGCAGAAATGTAATAACTCAAGCAAAGTACAGATACTGCCAAAAAAGTACTAAAGTACAGAAACGAAGTATTTTTACTTTGTTACTTTACACCACTGTGTACGAAACACAAAAACTGTTCCCCACCCCTGATCTGAAGTATTGTCAAAGCATTTGCACTTCATCAGCATTTAGTTTCAGGGGTGCAAATAACTAACTGCTTATCAAGTCATGTCCTGAAGTACAATAGGCTTTAGTGCATTAAAGGAACATCATGTCATGTCGTTCCTGTGTTTTACATATTTGATGACATTATATTGAGTACTTTAATACTTGGCTTAGACTCTTGTCTTGGATGGAATATTGTTACTTTCACATAGTACTGTTTTATTAGGGTATTCATGCGGGATAGAGGTATGTGTATTTTTTCCATTAGGAAAATATGAGCTGAAATAAGGTTCTCTTCCTGGTTAACGCGAGGGCGGCAGGAATACATATTTTGTTTTGCAGATGTGTCCGCTGCGATCGGCCCCCAAATCAAAATAGCCATCTTGCACATTAAACCGGCGCCATGACAACCAACGCATCAAAACCCTCTTGACATTGGGTCTGAATGAACGGCGCTCACCTGCTCTATTTTCCTCAATGAGGCGTTACGTTGCTGTCTGTAAACCCATCATATAATAGAAAATACATTAAATCACCCCTTCTGTCTGACCGTAGCTGTTCAGCTTCGCAAATATGGTGTGATGCAGTTCAGTCGGGACCACTATGTAGAGTTAAATATGAAATCCTATTTAGAGTATTTACAGTTGTTTATAATAGAAGTAGTGTTAGTTATAAATATTTAAATTGAATCAGATCGTCTACTTTTTTGTAACAAATATCAATGTCAAGTCAAATATGGTAAAATATGGTAATGGTATATGGATTTTGGTGCTTTAACAGAGTGATACCGGTGATAACATTGTAATATATTCAGTTGTTTTTATACTAGCGATATAATGCCTCTCCATGAAAAACATTTTGGAAATGTATATTATTCATTCATATCCTTAGGATCTTATGCAGGAGCGGTGATTGCGATGCCGTTAGCAGGAGTGCTGGTGCAGTATGTCGGATGGCCTTCAATCTTCTATATCTACGGTAAGATGCTTGAATGAAACAATTATGTATTTTCAAATTTTCTGTGAATCAGGGAATGGATATGCAGTATAATGTTCAATAGTGTCATTCATTACACTAGTAGTAGTTTCCACCGAATTATTAGAAGGATGTTATTCAACAAATTTGTCTTCTCTGTCGGCTGTGAAGTGACAACTGAATTGCTTTTGACTTTGTTCAAAATCATTAGTATGCACATAGTAATCCTGATTTGTTTCAATAAGGCTACTGAGATCTAATCTAATGATTAATCGATGCAAATGAACATTTTCCTGTCTCGCCTTGGCCGGAATTACCTTCTTCATATTGTTTTAATAATGAAAGTCGTGCTGACCAGAAAGGGCCCAGACCAATTTTTATTGCGGCATCTTGCCTTCGATCTTTGCAGCTAATGTGTATCGCCAAGGAATGCCTTTAGAGGTTTGAGCTGAATACAAGATATTTAAAAAAAATTTAGTTTAATCTCAAACCATTTGACTTGGTTCTTTTTGGATTTGAATGGAAAGGTGTTTTTGGGATCATCTGGTACGCCTTCTGGCTCTTGCTGGCGTACGGTAGCCCGGCAGCCCACCCCACCATCAGCGATGAGGAGAGGACGTATATAGAGAACGCCATCGGAGGGAGGGTCAACTTAATCAGTGCCACCGAGGTGAGCGGACAATATTGTCGAGACTTGTTGGCAGGGGTTGGACCCTTGCAGACACAGAGCCGGGTTGATATCGCAAATATGCAGATTTTACTTGGCACTTTAACAAAGAAAACATAGACATGATTCAAGGGTGAATTGTCTGAGCCTAGAGACTCAGTACATAGACAAACAAACAGAGCAAACTAACAAGAACACAAAGCGAGGGCAGGGCATATAAAGATGAGGGATGAGTGATGATGAGGAAGCGACGGGAGGGAGACAAAGACACAGACTGGGGAGACCAGGACACCGCCGTGACAAATAAGCTGCCAACTTCTACTCAAGAACTTCAAATACTGAACGCACACACATGAAGACTCCTTCCTCTGCTTCCACAGAAATTCAAGACCCCGTGGCGTCGTTTCTTCACCTCCATGCCCGTCTACGCCATCATCGTGGCAAACTTCTGCCGCAGCTGGACCTTCTACCTGCTCCTCATCAGCCAGCCGGCGTACTTTGAGGAGGTCTTTGGCTTTCCCATCAGCAAGGTCGGCAACATAGCTGCAATAGCGTGCTACAACCCCCAGGGTGCCTGGAAACCGGAGCAATGTCTAAAACGCAGCAGATTTCTTGATCTTTTATGTCTCCTCAGGTTGGGATTCTGTCGGCCGTGCCACACATGGTGATGACCATCGTGGTGCCCATCGGAGGGCAGCTCGCAGACTTCTTACGCAGTAACAAGATCATGTCCACGACAAATGTGCGGAAAATCATGAACTGTGGAGGTACATCATGGCAAACGAAAAACATTTGTCCCATTTTGATGGCCTGAACTTAGTTGTATCCACCCTCTGCTTTTGTGATCTTTCCTGCTAAAATGTATTTAGGTGCGTATGCTATCAAACTGTAATGCTAACTAAACCATATCTTCAACCTCAAGTTCTCGATGACACTTTATTTTGATGCTCAAGATGTCAACTGTGGACAGGGTTTCTGTCTTCGTCCTATGAAGTCCTCTGTGCACAAACAAATCTACTCTGTAAAGGCAGTCAAACAGCCACAAGCATGTCTCTGTCTATTTGTTATATGAATTGAGGAAACTTGCGTGGCTTGTATGCCGTCAGAAAAGCCTTATAATGCCTTGTAATCAGATTTTACATTATTATAAAATGATTTAGGGTTGGTTGATTATTCAAGTTATGCAACACTATGGGTGGAGAGTGGATAGTGTCGCATTTGTGACTGTTAAAATCTCCAAGATCTTTGATGTCTGACAGCACTGTAATTATCTGTCGTGGTTTACCGTTATTATATTAATGCATTACAGATGTACAATATAGCAAAGTATAAAAACGATCTGAATTCATATGACTGATGAGATGAAATTCACTTTATGTCGCAGGCTTTGGGATGGAAGCCACTCTGCTGCTGGTGGTTGGCTTCTCTCACACGCGTGGCATGGCGATATCCTTCCTAGTTCTGGCCGTAGGCTTCAGTGGATTCGCCATTTCAGGTATCACCTTGGAACCTCTTTGGAAGTTTTGGTGTTAATGTTTTAGAATTTGAAACATTTAACTGATGAAAATGTTCGCAATGGTCAAAGATCATTAGGTTATGCTAAGCTTACAGTGTGTGATTCAAATAGCAGGCTTGTAATTCAAATACATTTTCCTGGTTCTAATTGTTTTTTCCTGCATTATACCGTCAATATTGAGTTTCTTTGTTTATCTGCCCCGTCTCAACCTTCGATTCACAAAAGATATTGCTCTAATGATATCACAGTGCAAACACACCCATAAAGTTTTGCAGCTGAGTGCAATTTGCCCTTGTTTTGCATCTGATTCCACTGCGCGATCAGAGCGATCTCCGCTACGCATCTCCGTTCCCCGTTTTTCCAAACAAAACAAATAAAAACAGTGTGTTTTTATTGTAGATGTATTTATTTTCCTCCGTTTCCTAATTGAATAAAACAACGTGCGTAACCGCGTGAGACGGGGAGACTTTCTCAGTCACTCTCTTACCCGTGCGTAACCGTGCGTAACCGTGCGTAACGGGGAGACTTTCTCAGTCACTCTCTTACCCGTGCGTAACCGTGCGTAACCGTGCATAACCATGCGTAACCATGCGTAACCGTGCGTAACTGTGCGTAACGGGGAGACTTTCTCAGTCACTCTCTTTTCTTGGCACACGTTGGGCCCGTTAATACCAATCAATCATCGCTTGAATGCCACAGCCCATTTCAGTATTGTTGCTGACCATGTGCAGCCCTTCATGGCCACAGGTTACCCATCTTCTAATGGCTACTTCCAGCATGATAATGCACCATGTCACAAAGCAAGTCGTCTCAAATTGGTTTCAGGAACATGACGATGAATTCAATGTTCTTCAGTGGCCTTCCCAGTCACCGGATCTGAATCCAATAGAACACCTTTGGGTTGTGATAGAACGGGAGATTCGCAGCATGAATGTGCAGCTGATAAATCTGCAGGAATTGCGTGATACAATCATGTCGACATGGACCAGAATCTCAAAGGAACGTTTCCAACATCTTGTGGAATGCATGGCAAGAAGAATTAAGGCTGTTAAGGCTGAGAGCAAAGGGAGTAGAGCCTCCCTTTGTTCTTAAAACAGCCTCAATTTAATTCAATTCAGTATTAGTATGTGTGTTCCTAAACACAGCTACCAAGAAACATTATCTGCCACCTCGTTCACATTCTAAGTGATTTACCGCCGTGGTAAATGCTTGTTTATTTCCCCAGGTTTTAACGTCAATCATTTGGATATTGCCCCTCGCTACGCCAGTATCCTGATGGGCATCTCCAACGGGGTTGGAACTCTGTCTGGGATGGTGTGTCCCCTGATTGTGGGAGCACTAACTAAACACAAGGTGCATAAATTCATTTACTATTAATATAAATATATTATTAGGAATAAACCTTGCACAAGTATTTATATTTAATGAAATGTTTTTTTTGTCATATGAATGCATATGAATTATCTCAATAGGATTTTTTGTGGATTTTTTTTGTTTGTTGTATTTTTGAAGCTGTGTTGTATTTGATCTATCTAAAATTCATTGTGTTGTCTTTGATGTCAAATTCACTGACTCCTTTTTCTTATTTTTTTTCTTATCTCTCGATCTAGACCCGTCTGGAGTGGCAGAACGTGTTTGTGATTGCCTCCATGGTGCACTACTCGGGAGTCATCTTCTACGCCTTATTTGCGTCGGGGGAGAAGCAGGACTGGGCCGACCCAGAGGGCACCAGCGAGGATAAATGCGGAATCATCGACGAGGACGAGCTCGCCGAGGAGTCGGAGCTCAACAGCGAGAACGCTGTGGTGCCGAAGAAGAGCTACGGAACCGCGGACAATTCCTCCGGACGAAAGCGGGACTGGAAGAAAAAGAGAGGAGTGACCATGCAGGAGGAGGAGGAGGAGGACGGAGGCCAACAGTACGGGAATGGAAATTACCAGGACCACTACCAGTAACACGCCTCCTCGGGCCGAGAACTTCCCCCTCACACGAGTTAACCCCAAAGGGTAAGGTGTCGAATTCACACCTTGGACTGTCAGACAATACACGCTCATCAGCCATTATTTATTGAATGCCAGCTGTCCTTTTTTTGTGAAATCTCCTATTAGTCGATCTAAATCCCAACACAGATTAAGTCCAAGGACATGGAAAATAGACAAATAAATACCTGAGTAAAAATTTGGTTATTAGACTTTGGGTAAAATACAGTAAATAAACACAAATGTACATTACTGTAAAAGACAAATGATGTAGGTAACTATATGACTTGTTAACTACAGTATGTTAACAGTTCTTCATTGATATGAACAAATTAATATTTTGCCAATTGCAAAAAGAGAGTAGCTTCAGAATGTTAAAACGACACAAGGGTTTTATGAAGGGTGTTTTTTAAAACCTGAATTACATGTTCAAAACTTGACTAAAGTTTTCATGTTATTCTGATATACATGTTATACTTAATAATGTGTAAATCAAGCTGAAATGGTGATCGGAATGTGTACACGTGACTTTCAACGGCGTGTTTTGAGGTGTTTTGTGTCAGCTATGCAAGGTGAACAGAGATTTGGTTGTTCGGTTTGAGAAGAACCGTAGCGTGAGAGGGATAAAGGTCGTATACATTTGCTGCTGTCTGTTAAATCCAGTCCACTCGCTCCACCTCTAGCATCCATTACTTCCAGGAATTAAATAACATTCCCATTTATGGTGCTATAAGCTTGTAATGGAGGGAAAAAAATTTAGTCAATTCAAGATTCAAGATTAACTTTATTGTCCCACAAAATGGAAAATTTGGCTTGGGCTTCACCCACGCTGCATTCTAAGAAGGGAGAGAGGATGTCAGCATGTAAACATTTTTTGTTTTGTCATGGTTTTTGTTTGCCGTTTTTGGGTTTTTCTGAATGTATGATAAATGCACACAAGGAAAAGCATTCAGATGGGGCCTCGACATGGTGTGATGTTGAATATTCCACAGTAATATTTCACTGAGGAAGAAGAAATCATATGGTAAATTGATACCAGTGACTATAACTACTGCTTAAAGCCTGCTTCCCATCGAACACGTAGTGGCCGTCGGATGAACTGCGTCTGAGTTTCGCGTCCCAAAATATGTCGGGGGCTGTTGTTTTCCAGAACAACAGCGAGTTGTGTTTGCAAAGTGAGAAAAATAAAATACACACAATCCACTTACATAAATGGAGATTTATTGATCGTGAATATGGTGACATCCAACGTTAAAGGTGCAGTGTGTAGAATTTAGCGGCATTTTGCGGAATAGACATGGCAGAAAAGGAATATAATATTCATAAGAATGTATTAACTAGTGTATAATCCCATGAAAATAAGAATCGTGTTTTCATGACCTTAGAATGAGCCGTTTATATCTCCATGAGCCCCTTCCACGGATGCCGCCATGTTGCACCGCCATGTTTCTACAGTAGCTCAGAACGGACAAACCAAACACTGGCACTAGAGAGGGACTTTTGCGTTTCTGCTTCGCGGCCACCGTAGCTTCTCCTACACGGACGGGAATTCAGTTGGTTGCAATCAGCAATCTCGCTGCTAGATGCCGCTAAATTCTACACACTGCACCTTTAACGCATCCCGGAGCCTCGATCGGACGCGGAAATTCCGCACCGCAGCGCATCATAGCTTTTTGCTCACGGAACCCGGCGTCAAGATTCCATGGACCGTGGACCTCCGATTTGTTCTGGTTGTCGTTTTAGGTGTGAAGCAGGCTTAAGCATCTAGAATATATTTTTTTCGGGTTACATTTACACTGCAGGTCTTGACGCCTGATTCCAGTCTTTAGTTGAATTCTGATCTTTGATCCATTATGTTTACATGAAGTGACGTGTGTGTGTGTGTGTGTTTACACGCCCACTCACTTTATATGACGCGTGTGTGCTCACAGCAACATATGATGGAAGGAGGCAGAAAAGGGCTTTCCGATTTTGGGCTTTTGGTTTTTTGCCATTGCATTTTCTGCCCTCCTCCGTCAATGGAAATATTTGGAGTCGGGAGTGTTGTGCCCGAGAACCCACAATTCTTTGACAACTTTTGAACGAGTTGTGCCGCGGTCTTTCCTTCCTGTCGCCGACACCTCACTGCATTTTGTGCTATGGCACGGTGACTCTGACCTGAACGGTGGTTTCAGTGGCAAAGATCCGACCTGGCTGTTTCAATTTGGGTCGATCGTTGAAGATAAGATTTGTAGTGGATTTCAAAGCTTGAACCAGAACTCCAATAATCAGATACCATGTGTTGTTGGTGTTCTGTTTATATTGCATATACATGAGCAGTTATCCAATCGGAATCAGGTCCCGCCAGACCGGTAGTGTAAATGTAGCCTCAGATTAAAATAGTATTGATTCATATTTTGCACTTTACTTTGACAGTTGCCAGTGTATCGTGTATCTCTTATTTCCTGGGATGTATTGGATTCAAAACATAAACTCCCTGAACACCTCTGCAGTTTTGCAGAGAAAGTATTTCATAATTCAAGGTTATAAATTATTTGACGTAGTTTCCAATCTCATCTCTCAACCCGACTCCTGTTTATGCAAAAGTTTTCACTTGCTACATTAATTATTAAAGTACAGTTTGTCTATTGTTTTAATGAAGCATACAGTACCTTGAGAAAAAACATGAATACAAGAAGAATTTTAAGAAGAATCCTTTGAGACATTGATCTGTCAGCTGAAAGAAAATGCTTTTCAAAGCCTTTTTATGTACAATAATATATAGTAGTAAGTTATGATTTTAGAATTTATTTTGCTTTCACAACTGTTTCCACATTTCAATCTACTACTAATACGAGGAAAATGACTCCCCATCTGTGTTTGGGCTAAGAAATCTGTCTATATGGTCTAAAAATAAACGGATTCCCAGTCAAACTCATGAATAACCCACAATCTCTCTCTGCTCTTTATTTTTCACAGGCACTTGTTATCCCCAGAAAACTATTTCACCAAAAACTCGGTTTCCACCACAGATTGCTTACATTGCTGGGCTTAAATTAGTCATCGAGAGTTGTTAAAAACATCACGGACTGCTCTGTTTCTCATCATCATATGGTAAACATCCTTTGTCTTATCTGCCTTTATCCACCACAACTTTTTTCTCACATTGGAAGATAATTACTAATAGTTTCCATGCTGCTTAATAAGCCTAAGAAATATAAATGATCAAAAGTGTATTTAGGTATTCCAGGTTTTCTTTTTTTTTTTCATTATGAATTGACCTGGAGATCTGAAAAAGATTCAAGGTTATAGGTCATGTCATTGTCCATATGTTCTTATTGTCCGTCTTTACATTTGTAGATGATTATGTCAGTTTCCACTTTATATTTCCATCAAACACAAAAAAAATTATAATGTAAAAAGCCAATTAGCTTTCCATTACAACAATTATGTAGTATGAATAAAATAATATATTACATGGATAACGTATAACAAATTTAACCGAACAACGTCCTGCTGAGTGACACCTTTCATTATTAAGCTGTACTCATACTGTATGATAGGCGACCATTGAGGCTTTAAGAATAAAGTGCATCTACAGTGGATTAAAAATACAACTAAATGTATAAATTATTTCCTATAAATTAAATGATTAATTTGAGTTCCTTTCCAGAGACCTCTCCAACTCCCTCCTTCTTCCCATGCCTCTGTAGCACACAGTCCACGAACAGGCGGCAGCCAATGGCAAAGGTTCTGTTTATTTCGGAGGGACCGCCGTCTGTTGACTCAGAAGGGCCTCTTCAGATGGAGCAACAGCCCATCAATGATTAAGCTCTTGTTTTTTTTTTGGGGGGG
>OMKR01063249.1:0-15078 GCA_900302355.1 Cyttopsis rosea
ATTTTTTATTGTTATTGTTATTATTATTATTATTATTTAAATTTATTTATTATTGTTATTATTATTTTGATTATTATTATTTTGATTATTATTATTTATTATTATTATAAGTATCTGTTACAGGCCTGTTTGGGTTACTACCTGTGCTTCTCTGTCCATTAGGGCTACAATGCCAGGAGAATGTTTGAACCTGATGAAGGAAAAGGCGACAAAAATCAAGGAGACTGCGCCAGCACCAGCAGGAAGGAAGTTCCCAGTGGCACCGCAAACACAACCGTATGTTCCTACAACTTCTAAAATCAAAGAAAAAAAATTAAAAAAATTTAACGATAACCCAAGTTTAATACCAGGGAAAAGGTTAGACCCGATTCTGTTTATTTTTTTGAAGTATCTTATGTGCCATGAAATGAAAGCATCAGATTTGGCCTTTGCCGTCATGTGAATTCAAGTTTAAATGCAGTAAAGTTAACCTTCTAAATGTGTTTCCACCAACCGTCTCAACGCGTTCTCTCGCTCGGCAGGAGAAAAAGCAGCCGCCCATGAACAGCGACGTGGCTGCGTTTGCGTCCAGAGCCAAGGTGGTTTACCCCATCAACCAGAAATACAGGGTGAGAGCCGCCCAACACCCCTCACTACAGAGCTTCATGTGCACCACACGATATTGAATATACACAGTGTTCTAATGTCAGAGATCCTAATGACAATGATACATCCGCTGTCCCCAAACTTAACAGTAAACTTAAGATCTTGTGGTGTTTCATTCAGTGCCACTACATGCTGGAAGTACCTGAAACGGAGGATTTGCTCGAATAAAGATCAGAATCCAAACCTTACCAGCAACAGAACAGCATAAAGCTAGACTTGAGCCAATATACTGTAGATATTTCATGTTGGCCAGTACCTTGACTTAGATTTAAATTCCAGAACAATATTTTTTTTGAATATCAATTAAAATTTTCAATGCCGGAAATATAGTTTTAAAGATCATATGCTGCTTTACAATTAAAATGCCTCCTTTGAAAACGTTATTCTTCTTTGGTTCCCTGACGCTAAAATGATTAGTTGCTTAGGCGTCGAAAATTGGTATTGGCACAATTTTTTCTCAAAATCAACAGTATCATAGAAATAAAAAAATGTATAGTATTTTTATACCCTGTCCTATGCTCCTGTACAAACTTCATGCACACAAACCGCCATCAAACCAGGATATTGACATTGACTTTTCACCGTTTCCACGTCAGCCTTTAGCGGACGGAGCGTCCAACCCCTCTGTGCACGAGAACTCCAAGACGGCGGCCGGCTCCAACGCCTCCTCCTCCTCGTCCTCGAGCAGAGACTCTCTGAGCCAGGAGCAGGACAACGACGACAGCAGCCAGTTCATCTCCACCTCGCTGGTCCCCAAGAGCCTCCAGAACCACAGCTTCACCAGGGTCTCCCACTACCCACACACACTCACGCAAACTGGGTATATAAGCTGTTTATCGTACAATACAGCACTTTTAACCTTAACTTTTAAAATCCTGTTTGCAACAAACACCCCGACTTTGTACAAGTTTTCATTTGTCTTCAATCTTTTCTGTTTTCTCTGCAGATTTGAAGGAAGGATCAGCCTGTACTGTTTGGCCCTTCAGGACGTACAAAAACACTGCTACCAGCTTGAAGAGGAAAAATGCCAGGTATGTTGTGTGTGCAAAAATATTTTTAGTTTTTTGTTGATTCAAATTTCAAACTGTTTCAAAATATGGAATTTTCAGGCTGTGTTCTTGTATTTCTTTTCCCTGTAGATATTTCTCCACATGGTGAAAATAATATTCAGCCACCGTTTTCCGAAAGACAAAAATGAGGCAGACTTCTCCAAGAATGTTCTTCGACTGCAGGAAAAGGTAGAAAGAAACATCTATTTAAAATAATTAACTGTCATGCATACTTTTAAGTAAGAGTGTCTTTGTAAGAGTGCATTGTCTTTTCATTTTTTCCCAATAACATTATTACATTATGATTATGATGATTATGATTATGATTATGATTATGATTATGATTATGATTATGATTATGATTATGATTATGATTATGGTTATTCATAAGTGTGGCTATATATTATCAGAATCAGAATCATTTCATGGTGATTATTGGTGCACAGACAATTATAATTTTAAAAAGACCTTGACAGCCTGAGAATAAAATGAAAATCATTAAAATAAAAAATTGCCAAAAAATTCCCAAATATACACAAATAGCTGAAAATACTAATTATTATTGTATTAAGTTGAGAGGTTTTCTGTTAATCAAGTTGAAATCAACCCTTTGTGTTATCAATCAAGGAAGTGAATAACCTAAAAACCCAGTGGTTAACCGGGAAGACTACAGATATAAAGAATGAAGAAGCTGATGTGGACGCTCCTTGTACCCTGGAGGAGATTGAGAGAACTCAGAAAGATCTTCTGGAGCACAGCCTTCAAATGGTGAAATATCTGAAAAGTTCCCATAGAAAATCCAATTTGAAATACTGCATTTCAAATTAGCATTAGGTTACACTTTTGAATAACATTTGTTTATGGGTTTTAACAAATGATGACTTAGAAGAAATGTTTAACTGAGACCTAAGTTATTGGTAGATATCAGAGTTTGTACAATATGTTTGTACAATATGACATTTATGTATTTGTTTATTTAACCAACAATACATCTAGCAACACTTATAATCTGACTTTTATTATATTTTTTATATATTTTATTTAATCTTATTTATTTATTTACCATTAATTGTTTTTAGTTGATCCTGTTTTACAAATGCTGTACAAATGCTGCTATACAAATAGTTATTTATTAGTTTATTATTATTGTATTATTTTTTTTTTTTTAATGCATCATTATATATGTAATTTTTTTACTCAATTATTTTGTGTCTCTAGATATTATTCCATTTTACAGTAATGTCATTACTAATGTTGTATTATTCAATTACAACTATTTATAATGACAATGACAAGTTCATTATTAGTATTGAATTCATCCTTAAGTAAGTACGTTTGTTGAAAAATCGACGATAGATTTAAGGTCTGTCTCTCCACAGACCAGAGGTTTCGGCAGGCAGGTGGAGCACTTGTTCCAGGATCTGCTGAACGACAGTGTTCTGCCGACGGAGGAAGCCCAGGAAATCATCCAGTCGCTCAGCCAAGTGCTCCTGTCGGTGGAGAACCACCTGATCAGATCACAGGAGGCAGAACTAGAGGTGAGGGTTTGATGTAAGTGAGTAAATGCAAATGTTATCGTTTATTGAGCTGATTTTTCTTTATCTCTCGATTTATCTCTTAACATAACAGAACATAATAAAATACTAATACTAATACTAAAATTTTAATGTAGAAAGGCTTTATAATAGAAATGATGTGTGCCTACATGAATGAATCTTACTTATATGCTCACATATCATACATAAGAAAAGAATGTAACCAACATCAAGCGTTTTCTCATTAAACAAAACTTTATACTTAATAGTCATGATATTATTTTTATTGTTATTATTATTATTATTATTATTATTATTTATCCCCCTCGCAGGGCGTGCAGCAGAGGCTGCTGTGGTGGGAGGAGCTGATGTGTCTCCTTCAGTCCAAACCTGCACTGCTCCGGCAGGAGCTTTCTCTCAGACAAGGCCTCGTGGCCACGGCACTGGAGCAGCTGACCGGCGACGACCACCTGACCTTTAACCTCATGGAGAAGACCCTGTCCGAGCTGCAGGCCGGCCAGACTGAGGGCCTCCAGCAGTGCAGAGAAGGTATTACAATGTACTTCGACACAAAAAGATAGAACCGAGGAAGGAATCCACAGTCAAAAGTGTGTTAAAAATGACTCTTTAACCCAGGAATTGATTTGTTGTTCACCCAGTGTACCATTATTTATTTTTCATTCAAATTCTCCCTCATCTTCTATTGTAAGTTTGTTCACTGGACAATATGTAGCCTACTTTTCAAACTTAAATGAGCTAAATGAGCCCCCTCAAAATAGATCGTTTTTTGAGAACCCTCGTCATTCTCTAAATAAGGTCAGGTTTGCGCACCACAGCTCTGACTATCGGGGGCTGGCTTTGCAACCAGAACTCTACTGTGGCGTCGTTCAGTTTGACATTATTATTCATGCAGTCATAACTCTGGTAACTAGGTATTTAATTTGTTTCTGTGTTTTCTTAATGACTAAATGACTGTGTACATTTTTTATCTAGTTTCCCTCTTTCAGGTAGTATTTTTAAATGCATCCAAGATAAGATTCCCAAATTCCCACGCCGGGGGATTCATAAAATATCTTATCTTATCTTATGAATAAAGTCCTAATCAGGTTTATTAACTTCATATAGTTGCATATGCAAAGAATTTGACTTGGTGTATTATAGTGTATACATAGATTATATATTGTATATACTATATAGTATATATAGAATATATATTCATCAGAATATACCCTATATATAGGCTCATATAAGGCTAATATATTGATAAAGCGATCGTAAGTAACATAGATACACGTATTAGGATCTACAAATTATATGAAAACATCTATATGTACATCATTTATGCACCCACATATCAGAGTTAAACAAGTATGTGACTGTAGATCTATTTAGGCTCATAATCCGCTGCGTCTTGTTTCAGAGTGCGGCAGGAAGACGAGGGATCTGCTGAGCGAGATGTGCAGGAAGAGCGAGTCTAAGAGGAAGAAGCTGCAGCGGAGCCAGGCCAAGGAGAGCAGGAGGGTCCTGGATCCAGTGCAGGCCCATAGCGACCCACAGCAGTTCACCAAGGTCAGGACCGTCCACACACACATATCACTATCTGGATCAGGGATCGTCACCGTTACATAACAGGTCGTTGGGAGGATGCCGGTTGTAAGTTTCCGCAAACCTAATCTTCTTGGAAATGTGTCGCAGCAGTTTTATTAACTGTAAGCTGCTCTTGTCCAGGTTTACCAGGAGCTGCTGGTGAAGCACACGCAGCAGAAAGGAGAGCTGGAGCTGCAGCAGGACGACAGAGTGGCCGAGGCCCTGTGTGACCTATGGAGGGTAGGGGGGAATACTGCGTGTGTGTGTGTGTGTGCGTGTGTGTGTGTGTGTATGAGAGAGATTGTGTCCATTCATAGCGTTGTTTTTATTAAATTGTATTCCTCCAGAAGCTTCACTCCTCCTGGTCTAAACGGCTGAGCGAGTTGTCCAGGGGGGTTTTCCTCAGCGCCCTCGCTGCCCAGTCGCCCCGCCTCTCCGCCGAGCGATGTGAGAAGCTGTGGCTGGATCTGGAGGAGGAGCTGGCGGCTCAGCTCTGCGAGGCCGAGTCCACCACCAAGATGCAGCTGGAGGACATGAGGGCTCAGCTGGATCAGGAAAGACAGGTGACAGGAGACAGCGATTTGGGATTGTTCAACGCCTAGTAGCTTGTTTTTCATTTCTCATTTAATGAAAGAGCATTTCTAGCCTTGCGGGCCTAAATCTGTCCTCGCGTGTGAGAACATTTTAGGAGTAAAACAAAACTCGAGCTCAGCCTGGTCTGTTTTTTTCTAGCTGTGGAGTGAGCAAACAGCTCTGGTGCTGGCTTGCCTCAGGCATCTAGCGGAACAGCAAATGAAAATACTCGGATCCGCTGTGGTCAGGCAGAGCTACACACTGGACAGGTGAGGTTAGGGAAGCACTGGAGTAAATATATCCACTATAAAAGGACTGAAACAAGGGTTGCTTTATATTTTGCATGCTGGATCGATTTACTGTGTACATCTAGGTACATGGCCCAATAATGCTGCATAATTTGTTGCCCAGACAAGTGGGGAAGCTGATAGAAATGAAGCAGAAGCACCTGCTGGTGGCTGTGCAGAGACACTTTGTGGCCAGGCACTTCTGTCTGCACGTGCTGAAGGAGATGAGGCTCTCCAAGCTGAAGGTGCTGGCCAAAACAGATTTTAGAGTACTGCTGCAAGACGATCACGAGCAAACCCGGCCAACCGAGGATTCAACGAACAAAGATCAAACTAAGGTGGGAACCATTTGTTTTAACGATTCAGTGATGATTCACTCCTACTTTGAGTCAATAACAGCATTTACAATATATAATGCAAAACTGCTCTTTCTGCAGAGAAAATAGCAAGCACTGCAGCTTATCCCTCTTTCCTGTTCTTTAATGGAATTCCAATCATCGAGCCAACTATACAGCAGCCTTTTTCTCTCATGCCAATCCCAGGACAGCACTGCCAGTCTGGCTGAGAGGCATCTGGGCCCGGAGAGCCAGCTCGTGGGCCACAGCTTCCAGCAGGAGTTCCTCTCGGAGCTGGAGACGGGTACGGAGCTTCTGCAGAGCCACGGCCAGCTGCTGCTCGGCAACGCCCTCAGCCAAGCCGTCTGGCAGCGGATGGAGACTCCACCTTCTCAACCGCAGAGCGGCCCACAGCATGATGGCGGCTTGAAGGTGGGATCGTCACCCACTTGCCATTGTTTTTACTGCAGTAAATGATACAGTACAGTCGGTTCCAAAGTCTCTCTTCCTCCTCTCGTTCCACTGTAGCGGCACCTGACAGAAGTGGCCTCAGAGAGTGTGTACGTGACCAAAGACTCTCTGTGTGCGCTGGTCCAGAGTTACTACGACCACATGCAGGACATGACCAAAACTGTACTGCAGGATCGGTCAAACACAACTCAGTTGGTCAAAGGTGAGATCAAAGGAGAGACACACTCATCTAACTACCCATACCAACTTTGGTAGAGTAATGGATTTGGAAGCTAATTGAGTAATGGAAGTTTTCAAAACTGTCTAGTTTCCACCGAGAATAAACGGTATTGACTGTAGTTTGTTAACTAACCTGATAAATAAATGGCAGAGTTAGGCTCTGTGTGGTCATCATCATGAAATAAGTGCATATACATAAGTATTGAGTAGACAGGACACTTGATAATATGGCTTGGCTTGACTTGATACAGTGTGTGTTACTTTAAATTTATCTCCAGAAGAGAACCTGAGGCGAGAGGGCAGCGATCAGTTGAACAAGGCCCTGCTGAGAGAGTTGGCCAACTGGGGAAGGAAACCGACTTCCAATGGGTTTCAACAGAGGTACATTGCCTCAGAAATGCATTGATTTATTTCTAAACCACATGCACATGTAACTAAATCGACATGAAGCCGCAGTGCACCTTTCTGCACTTTTGTTTTGGCTCAAGGGTTGAACTCCATAAAAGGAAGGTTCTGGAGCAGTACGACCTGGAACAGGAGGTGTTGTGTGAGAGGCTACGACAGCAAAGAGTTGCCCAGGACCAAGCCATGGAACGAGTCAAGGAGAAACTCCTGGTGAATAATTTAATAAAACCTTAACATACAGTACTTTGAGGGAAAACTTATTTTTAATTGTCCATTTTTTTGTCTAATCACTGTAATGCTGGGTCCATCAGGAGGCGGAGGAAGGCTTCATAACTGGGCTCGCAACTCTGGCTCGGGTGTCCCTCCGCAGCGCTGAACCAGAACCCAGCATTCAGGAGGATAACTCCGGTGAGGACCATCCTTTGGATTATGTGCGTATGCCTCATATTTATGCACTACCTACTCTTTGTTTGATTATGCCGCATCTCCACAGGTGAGGAGAGTCGTCCAGTCGACATATTGAACCTGCTCGCCCTGAATCCAGCGTTAGATCCAGCCTTGAATCCGTCGCTGACTCCAACTATCGTGACGCCAGCCGCAAAACCAACTCAGAAGAAAAAAAGGGAGCGTGAATCTCAACTCATCTGAAATCATTCTTTATTTTATGTACATGTCTGTATACAGCTAAGATAGAAGTCTACGCATACATTTGCTTTATTGATTTGGAAAATCAATACCAGCTAGAAAATACTAGAAAAGTGCCACTCATTTGGTGGTAATGTGATGTTGTTGAAGGTAGATGCTTCTGTTACTTGTTTAGTTAAGCAAGTTTTATTCTGCAGATTGTATGTTTTCAATGCAAAAATATTATTAAAGTAGAGGTTTGTAGAATTTAGCAGCCTTTAGCGGTGAGGATGCAGATTGCAACCAATTGAATTACCCTCCGTGGAGGAGAATCTACAGTGGCCGTGAAACTCGCGAAAAACGCGAAAGTCGCTCTCTAGAGAGAGTGTTTGGTTTGTCCGTTCTGGGCTACTGTAGAAACATGGCGGTGCAACATGGCGGCCTCCGTGGAAGGGGCTCCATATCCCCATGGAGATATAAACGTCTCATTCTAAGGTAACGAAAACACAACGATTCTTATTTTTATGGGATTATACACTAATTAATACATACTTATGAATATTATATTCCATTTCTGCCAAGTCTGTTCCACTAGATGCCACTAAATTCTACACACTGCACCTTTAATTGAAAAACTGTTTATATATAAAATTGTACGTATTTGTTGTATTACACTTCTGCCATGGGAGTGGCAGCCCAAAGAACAGTTTGAAGCATTTTTGTGAAATTTGGCAGACACCAATTTTGGAGTACACATATTAATCAGAACTGCCATTACGCAGACCTGTTTACACGTCCACCGCCACCATTTCCAACATTGTTTCATCATATGCTCATGGCTCTTTTCTCTT
This sequence comes from Cyttopsis rosea, assembly GCA_900302355.1. Taxonomy (NCBI): domain Eukaryota; kingdom Metazoa; phylum Chordata; class Actinopteri; order Zeiformes; family Parazenidae; genus Cyttopsis; species Cyttopsis rosea. The sequence continues at coordinate 8,582 of OMKR01063249.1, forward strand.
TATTGATTCCCGGTGATTCCAGAGTACACTGGGTGATGGATGTGCTCCTCTGTGATCCATCAGGTGAATTGGAGATGTCTAGTCTGATTGCAGCAGAGTGCTACTACTCAGGGATGAAAGCCTTTCCCTCATCTTGCACTAATGGGGTTTTAAGTACAGGCCTTTATGGATGATAATGCAGGTTAATAGCGACAGGTCTAAAAGGACTGACTGGCAGGCCATCTCTGTGTACAATGTAACAGGACTTCACTCTGGACCTGTGCACTGTCTGAATGGTGTTTTAGGGGCCTCAATTAGCCGCCATCCATTTTTAATCCCTCCCTTAATTCATACACACACTTACACACATAAGCAATGTGTCCTATGGCAGCCTGGGAAAATATGCTCCCGGACCTGGCCCACCCATATGCACTTTGGGTGCCTCGGCAAAACGTTTCTCTCCCCTAGTTTATCACTATCGCTCAGATTTCTAGTGTTACTGTTAACTTAAGAGGAGGGGAGACCGTTCGGATAGTTTTATGTCCCTTAGGGAGTGCAGGGACTTGTGGGAAGATGACCTGGTTTCTAATTTTCTCCGTTATGCCTGAGCTCCGGGCTAGTCGCTGCTTCACACAGAGCAGCCGATCAAGGAGGCTGATATGATCCTCGATGGGTTTATCTGGTGCAATGTGCTACTAACTCAAATCTACGGGACTCTTTTGTCATCTTCATCTTAACCATCTTAAGGTTACTGCTGATGAGCTCAGGATCACTATTGATAGATGCAGGTAAGTCTTAAATTATTCTTTCATATGGATTTCTTTGTCCTGACAGACAAACACAGACAAGATTTGCTCTGAAAAAAATAAATGTACAATTTTGCCTTTATGATTAACAATGTTTTAAATTAATATCAATGAAGCTATAAGTTGCAAAACTGTCTCTGTCCCAATGACTTGAAAAGAAAATTACCTTAAACCCTCTGTGTTGAGTGACGCAGTGTGTTGACGTCATCATATCAGATGGTCAGTTATTTTAAGGCTCTAAAATAAGGTCACTATCTATGTTCTGACTCCAAGGGCTTTTTTTCTGTGCGAGGTGATAAAAGGCCTTTTACAATGGCTGATTGCCCACATATCTATAGAGGTGTAATGACAACAGCTATTGCAACAAATTCAATTCTACTGACATAAAATACATTTAAATATTAATAGAGAAAGTGTGTTGTTATTTCATTGTGTAATAAATATTGTTAGAAATTTTTCGTGATTTTATAGTGATGCAAATATTGTATCGTTCATGTCGATGCTCCTTTTAAAATGTAATCATGAATGCCAACATTTAAGTTAACAGTTAATTTCAGATTTATATCAGATGGCTCAATATGTCCTATTTTCCATACACCTACAGGTGAGCAGCCATGGCCAACATACAGCAGGAATATCCTTTGGTGCTTCTGGGAATTCTGGAGGAGCTGGCCAATATGCGTCACTGGCTTTCCTTCCAGGACCTCTGCCGCATGGTTAGCACCCGCTTTGACCTGGAGCACCTCATTGAGCTCAGGAGTCTGCTGTTTGCTGCGGCCTGTCGCGACCCCTGTTTTCCAGCAACTCTCTTCAGAGACCGAGTTGCAACCAGAAGTCTGGGGCTTTCCCCTATAGGTGTTGCTGCTGATATCGTAACTATATTCAATCTGATTCAGATGACAGGCGGAGCTTCTGAGATGAACCAACCAATCAGAACAGAGACAGTCTTCCCTGTCGACCAATCTCCAGGGCCCTCTCTGCCAGGCATCAGCCAACTAAGCTTTACTGGACAAGAGAGAGCACGTGCCCACTTTGACTCTGGCGGCAGGCCTATAGATCAACACTTACTCTTCCCAAAATCAAATTATTCTGCCCTCAAGCGGGCAAGTCTACCTCCAGATCCTATATCACTTGTGTCCTCCCCTCCGGCCAGGGCAAGGGCTGTGTCTTTCGACTGGCCTCACAACACCCCACTATTCCACAGTGGTCGGCTGCCCAGCCAGACCATGCCGAATATTTACCTGCCATTGGAGACGGACAGTGAGTCTAGTGGAGACTCTGCCCCCGTATTTGAAGCTGAGGAGCAGGCATCCGCTGTTGGCCGGAAAAGAAACATCTTCAAGAAGGATTTCCATAATCAGCCACCGCTAATACCCCAGGTGACTGTCAGCAGTGAGTCCCCCAGTCCTGGCACAGCGCAAAAGGTCTCTGACAGTCACAGCGTTGAGATGATTATCAACCCTTACCCTTCGCCCACAGTGCTTCACCAGTCTCCAGAGCAGAGGGCCAAAGATGAGAGCTTGGATGACTTACAGGACTCTACCTACTTTGGGCCTGGGTCAAACCCACTGCCAGAGTGGTCCCCCTGCCACCTCCAACCACCCAGGATCCAGAAGCCCATCTGGAGCAACAAGAGCCATAGTTTGGAGGACCGGATAGGCATGGGCAGCATGGGGATGGGGTTGGAGTCAAAAGCGGGACAGATTCCGAGACGATCTACCCCAGCCATCAGCAACCTTTCGTCAGGAGAGAGCGGGGATAGTGGAATTCCAGGAGGTGATGCAGTCAGGGCTCAGGCAACCCAGACAGACCCTCCAGATCCCAGGCGTCTCCGCAGCCTGGTCCACGCCGACCGTCTCTCATTCATGACCTCGCTGGACGACCCTGAGTTTGGCGAGGACGACATCAGTGCCATCTTTCGTTTCCTAGATGACATGAGCATGTGTGGTTCCACGGGGGTCCTACATCCCAGCGATGGAGCTGGAGCCCTCAACCAGGACACCCCAGAGGCAAGGCGTGGACGTCTTGGCCAACTTCAGAGACTCTTCCACTCCCTGGAAAGCAGCGATGACGGCCTCAAGGCCAGTGTATGCAAGTTGCTCCTCCGCATGAGCCAAATAGAGCGACAGCTTGAGGCTCTGACCGAGGTAAAGGCTGAGATCTCCCAGGTGCTCTCTGCTCTGCAGCGACTTGACGAGAAGATCCAGCAGCCTATCAGTGGGGCTGGACGGGGCACAGGGGTGCGATGGTTGGAGCCTCTTAGTGCTGGAATGTCCTCATTCAGTAGCCACCCCGTAACCCCTGGTTCTGAGTCATCAGAGCCTCAGCCTCTGTCTGTGTCGGGGCGTCTTTTCCAAGGGACCAGCACGAGCAGCCTGGACTGGAGTCATTGGAACACTTCTGTGGGGCCAGCAGATAGTAACAAGGACCAGGTTGATCCTAAAGCCACAAAAGACGGGAAAAAGGATTTGTTCTCTCGACGTGCCTCCAAATCCCAACTCGAGGACAAGAGCGGTTTGGATTCCAAACACCCAAGTGTGTCACATTCTGCAAGGGACTGGGCTGTCTCATTCTCTAAAGGCAGGGATAGCAAAGGTTTGCAGGGAAAAATGGGACAGGTACGTTCAATTTATTTGAATTTATCTTTCTTTCAGTTGAATGAGAAACGACAATAAATGCTAAAATAACTACTAGTGCTATTTATAAGTGTGACACGTGTGCTATTTTATATACATGCCAGTATGACTGATACACTTTCACACAGCTGAGAGATCAATTCATCAAATGATTGAGTAGATTTTATTTGAGGAGAATGCATTTTGGCCGTTTAGAAAATTCTTTGATAGCTACTTAACCAGTGCATCATTTTCTTCATATCCATCTAAGCCCCAAGATAGATGCTTCTAGTTTAGCGAGATATATATTATCATGTTTTCATTGCACAAGACTCTTAAGCACTTAGAGTTTGTTGGTCTAAAGTCCGATAATAAATTTTGTCTGTGCTACAGAAACTAAAAGTAAATTACATTCGTACTCATCAGTGGTAGTAATGTACCAAAAAGTTGAAACTTTGACTTTTCTATCCTTCGTGCATATTAAACCTGGTAATATTTATTGGTTACGCGCCGAAAGATTGAGTATTTTCCCTTTCTGCTTCCTAGGTGGATCAGTCCAACAGCACAACAAACCTGCTCTCTCATAAGCCCTCCAGCCTGGTGGAGCAAGTGTTCAACTCGGCCCTATTCAGACAGAAAGACAGCAGTCTGACTGGCGGGCTCACCTCGGGGAAGATCCTGGACCCTCGGTTAGCCGAGGGGAGGGGAAGGCCAATCTGGACCGTGGAGGACAGAGAGTCACGGATCTCCCCTCTGGATCTGCAGGTAGGGTTTAGATCAACTTTGATCTACTCACATAAAATCCCATTCACGTGTAGGTCTTTTGGTCCATTTTAAGATTTTACACACATGTCAGCAATTATCCAGATTTCCAGCCCTAACCTCTTTCATGTCCATTCATATTTCCTTCGACGCCACATTAATGATGCTGTTGTGTTCCTCCCTCAGGCCCAGGAGTCACTAAATCCTAACAATTTGGAGTTCTGGATGGAGGACATCTATACTCCAGGCTACGATGCTCTACTCAGGCGTAAGGAAGCTGATCTCCGCCGGGCCAAGGCCTGTAAACTGGGGGCACTAATTGCAACTGCAGTGGCCATTATTCTTGTAATTGTCATTCCTATTTGCACCATGGGCACATGAAAATGGCCTCGAATGACCACATCGTACACAATCCTTCTATGCTTCTTGTTGACTTGTGTGCTTGCCTTCCAGATGCATTCTCTAGCCTTGGATTCTAAGAAAGATATTTAAACGTTTTAAAAATTAGTCAAAATATTCAGGGGGAAAAAAACTGAAAACTGTGATAATAAAAAAACAACAACAACAACAACAACAACAAAACAAAACATAAAACTTTGATAAATTTCTCCAAGACGTTTCCTGGACCTGCTTTTTCGGCAAATACCATTTAAACAACTGCATTTAGATCACAGCCTGTTTTCATGTCAATGAGGGTCCCATAGTTGCAAAGCCATTCCTCATGAGTTTCTTTAGAATGAAATTTTCACTTAATTATTAGTTATTATAAATTATTTACTGAGCAAATGCAAAAAAATTATAATGTATATAATATTTTCTTTACAAAGAAGTAACAGGACAAATGTTTTCAGCAACAGCCTTGACCACTGCCTGACTCTCGTGAACATCACAGGGCTATTTCATTTCTGTTTAATCGCCGTTTTTCCCCTTCAGAGGAATTTCACAGCCACGATCTATAAACCGTGTAGGATTCTTCCAAATAGACACACTTTTCTTTCTGAAAATCTGTTTTACTTGCCTCGTGTCTCATTTTAGTAACAGGATAGGGTGCTAAGTCCAGCTTAACTAAATAAAGAACTATTTTACAGAGCTTTCCGTCCCTTCTGTTAAAACGGAAACTACCGACTCTTTAGTTCGCTCGTAATGTTATTTGGTTCATGAGGCACGGTGTCCGATTTCAGGAATCCGGGATAAAACACTTGCGGGCCTTGTTGATGTTGTGTTGTTGAAAGACTCTTCCAGGAAGCGCCGTTTGGGTTACAGATCGCGGCGGAAGTCGTGGTGGCGAGCACATGTCGCCTCGCTTCGCATTTGGAAATATTGACGTTAAGACGCGACGGGATCCTAACTGAACCCGCCAGCGCTCGGGGTCATAACGTCAAATTGAGGCCGCGTCCTTTGATGAAAAACAAGCCCGCTGACGTACAGGGGGAAAGCACGCCGACGGGTGGTCGACAGAGTGGTTTCTGTTGAGGTTTACATCCATGCAAAGCTATAGATCTCCATCTGCAAACCCTTTTTTTGCTCTGTGTGCACGAACACGCCCAGGATGTACAAGGGGATGGGAATTTCACGATGTTTCCCCTAAGTAGATGCATGTCTGCCGGGCGGTCCCCACGAGGCTACTTGTGGATCCATTAGGCTTCAGATGGTGCAGAGAGGAAACCCCGACTTTGGAAGTCAGCACTATTTGATGGGTGGCGGCTCGGAAACTTTTTCGTGCATTAGTGCCTCCTAAATTTGTATAATTTCTTAAATGTACTTATGGACTTTGTGAAGTTGCACTTTTAATGCGATGAAACGAGTGGAAACAATACAACTTTTTTTTTTTTTTAACTGTGAAAGGAAACGTTTAGGCAAAGTAGCATTCAGGTCACTGCCCGAAAGCTTTCTTGGGAATTAAAAAAATGATGCGCTAGAAAACAATGCTAATGAATAATATATTTTTAATCACAATAAAACATATGCAACTACGGAACTGAAAGTGCCATGAATGATCTATCTGAACAAGACCTTGTATGATCTTGATAGCAGCAAACACTTAAAATCATTTGGCAATCACCTTTTGACTGGACCACTTTGTTTTGCAAAATTAATGACCTGTGTTTGGTTCAGTGGCACACCCTGCTCATGCCAATTGTTACTTTTGAAGGCATTAACTGTCCAGTCAGGCCAAGAGATGGCAGCCTGCAATCTCCTATAATTTAGGGATTCCAGCAGCTAAATGATGCGTGACGGGAGGAAATGTGCAAGCAGAGATGAATAATTGATAAAGACGGAGAACTCATATTGACAGACAACTCCTATTATCTCAAATCAAGTCTAAAGGAGCTGC
>OMKR01063266.1:0-12856 GCA_900302355.1 Cyttopsis rosea
AGACCTTTGACTGAAATGAAAGTACAAATAAACTGAGAGAGAGAGAGAGAGAGAGAGAGAGAGAGAGACAGAGAGATACATAGACAGACAGACAGACAGACAGATAAAAAGATAGAAAGATAGATAGATGGATGGATGGATGGATAGATAGATAGATAGATAGATAGATAGATAGATGGATGGATGGATGGATGGATGGATAGATAGACAGACAGACAGACAGATAGATAGATAGATAGATAGACAGACAGACAGACAGACAGACAGATAGATAGACAGATAGATAGATAGATAGATAGATAGATAGATAGATAGATAGATAGATAGATAGATAGATAGATAGATGGATGGATAGATAGATAGATAGATAGATAGATAGATAGACAGAGGGAGACAGACAGACAGACAGACAGACAGACAGACAGACAGACAGACAGACAGACAGATAGATAGATAGATAGATAGATAGATAGGAAATATAAGATTTGGCAATAAACTTTAAAAATAACAATAGACCAATGTTGCAAGTTCTGCAAAAATGTAAATTGTCAGTGCAAATTGTGAATACACAGCATTCCAAAATGTACTTAAGCAAAGTAACAAAGTATTTGTACAAGCAATTTGTTGCAAGCAAAGAGAGAAAAAAAGAAAAAATAAATAAAATCACATTTCACCACAAATAAAGTCAGCAAGTCACTTCACGCGGACCAGAGGCTTTGCGACAGTCTGGGCTGGATTTATTACTTTACGGCATCGCTGCGTGTGCGCGCGCTGTTCAGAATGCGCCCGGCACGCGCGCCCCGGCAAAGCCCCCAGGCTGAACGGGAAAGATGGCGGCCAGCGCCAGAGCGCAGAAGCTGCTCCGACGGTACAAACTGGCCATCGCCGTCGCGTTAACGATCCTTCTCGTCCAGGGGCTCGTCGTGTGGAGCCTGAGGGGCCTGGAGGAGGGCGAGGCGGAGGTAAGGGACGCGCGTCGGCTTTGTTTTTTTATTTGTGCTTTTTGTTGTTGTTGGGAATGGTAACCACTCGGGGGGAAATTGCACAGGCAGCCGCTAGCCGCTAGCTCGGCTAACTGGACGTAGTGACGGGAGGGTTCGACCCCCCTTTCCCGAGTCACTCGAAAGGGGCGCCAGTGAAAAGAGTCGTTCGGCTCTCCCCGACTCCCCGTGCGTTTGGTTCGGATGGTGCCACCCGCGGTGAGCGGTGAACGAGAGTCGGAAGAGTCGGGTTGGCTCTTGAGTTGTGAACGAAATTGTCAGAAGAATCATTCAATTCTCGTCAAAATCTTGTTCGTTTAGGCGGCAGGATGCGAACCGTGGATCCCATTTAAAAATTAAATTAAATTAAATTAAATTAAATTAAATTAAATTAAATTAAATTAAAAAAACACTTGAGTCTAATTCTCTCAAAATGATTAATATTCAACGTGAACTGGATTAACTCTTCTGCCGAAGTGACTCGTTCCTGGTTTGTTCGCTACGGACGAATCGTTCCGCGTCTTGCGTCGGTACCTGGCGCTCGTCGCGACGAGCTGGAACGCGGCGTTAACGTCGCTATAAGAAGCCCGCTGCCCACGAAACCTCAAAACCGTACGGAAACACCCGTCCCGGGGTCGGCTTCTTCCCGCGACACGATTCCCATCGTCTTGTGTTTTATCAGACAACCGACTGCCACGTCGCCGCGAACCGTAACGGCGACGCAGACGCAGTCGGTAGATGGGTCCTACTGAAGTACATCAGATGGGACGGTGCTGCGCTGTCGTTGTGTTGTTGTTGTTGTTGTTTAGATTGAATGGTCGTGGTGGCCCTGTGAAGGGTTGAAGCTCGAAAACCCGAAAGCTGTTCCCGACTTAAACCCAGAGACCGATTATCCCGCTGGAGCTCGCGTCTGTCAGCTGTTGCGCCGCGGAGCGAACGACGCAAATATGGAACGGTGTTTGCCGGTGTCGTGCCAAAAAGTGATCGTTCGCCAAAAAAAACAAGTGATCGCAGCTGCTACCTTGTGACTGAAAGGTTGTTTCTGCCTCAAAATGACTTGGTTTCATTCGTGAGGGTTATATTTTAAAGATTATTAGCCCACCTGGTCCTTTTTACCTGTTTAAATACCTTTTTAAAGGGCCAAAACCAGTGACATGTGGTTGTGACATGTGATCCACTTGCCAAATAGTGATCGCAGCGCCCACCTTGCGACTGAAAGGTTGTTTCTGCCTCAGAATGACCTGGTTTCACTCTTGATGGTTCTATTTGACAGATTATATCCCATCCAGTCTCTTACACCAGTTGAAATACCGCTTTTAAAGTGCCAATACAACCCATAAAATGCAGTTTTGCATTTGCCAAGATGTGATTGCAGCTCCTACCTTGTGACTGAAAGGTTGTTTCTGCCTTTATTTAATTCATGCAGGTTATATTTGACAGATTACGGCGCGCCCAGCGGACCCCCAGTTTTCGGCGGACGATCGCTTTAGGCACGACATCGGAAAGGGCGAAATTTGTCGTCATCAAGCATCTTTCCCACATGATTTTCACTAGTTGAGCCGTCGACCCACATTGTCGATCGTAGTGTTTTCTTCAGAGATTCCTGAATATTGTCACAGACCTGTTCATGGTTCAAATTGCACAAATGTAGACTAAAATGTGGCTCCCGTGAGGTGAGCCTGCATTATGTATCGTCACCCAAAATCTCTGCGGGAATCTGCCTCGCACATCCCACATGCGCACCGGAAACGCCAGCCGGAGGCAGTGTCCCAGACCCTCGCAGCTTTTCTTTAAATAATGTAATTGTCCGTTGTTAAGAGATTTGCTTCCTGCAGGGCTTTGCGTTTTTAGCTGTCATTTTTGGCCCATTTTGATATAAAAGAAGCCACAGGAACGTGAACTGAAATGTGAGCGGGGAACCCTGCTATCTCTGTCATGATGTGACATGTGTGGAGTGCGCATAACCTTCCCCCAAACGGAGTGAGATCGTAGAGAGCAGTTCAGTGCTTGAAGTGTAAGGTAGCCAGCAGCGGGTACAGAAAGGTTACAGCAATGCCACTTTGGACTATTCGTGATGAAGACAGCCTCTGCGTGATTTCCCCCAGAAAATGTGGTGGTGTAGATAGACGAGTTTATGGACCCTTGTCTATTAAACTGCATTTTCAGCACCCGCCTGGCTCTCTGCTATTCAGTGAATATAAATAACAACACCTTACGGGAGACTTCAGTTTAAAGTAGTGTTTGGAATTGGTAAGGTTTTGTTTACATCAATTCCTTAATGATTCCATTTTCCAATTCGTAAAATTTATGCGGGTGAAGTTTTCTGCATTTTAGCACAGTTATCACTATAATGACTGCTCACTCTGCAAAACGTCTCTATACCAAAGAAACCAAAACTGAGGTACATGCACCGTACCTGAGGCAGATATGCTGCGTATGACGCATAAATACTGTCAACGTTTATCCGTACCAATGTCTCTTCATGTACCAATGTTTCCCGGGATAACAAATTGGTTGAGATTCCCTTCAGTATAGTGTCTTTGTTGAAATGAATAGCAATTGAATTTGCCATTGAAACAATGTATCCTTGATATTTTGGACTTTTTTGGGCCATGAAAGATGACTAAGTGATTTCATGAAGCAAAGTATGGATTTTCATAAACGGCTCTTGTCTTTTGACCCCATCACCTGATCACTGTTGCTGCCCTGCTCTGTTAGATGATGGTGGTGATATCTCTCACTCTAATTAGGAACTGAGGAGGATGGCTGTTCACTTCTGAATCATTACAGTTTTTTGATGGGCTGGTGTTAATTAGAATCCTGTAAATCTGATAAAATAAATTGAAGAATCGACTCTGCCGGGAACTGCATTTCTGTGTGAGAACAGACTATGCAACCTGAAGGTTAGGAGTTTCTCAACATGCAGTGGAGGAAAATATGCTCTAAATGGCATATTCCGCCAAGTTGTCTGACATAGGCCTTCTATCCTCTACCCTGTTTTTAGTTTGCTTATTGAACTAGGAAGCCTTGGAGCCAGCAGTGTAATTCATGGCATGTTATCGGTCTCCACAACACCCTGTCAGGGTAATGGGTTCGAGAGATTGATTGGCTGTCAGTAGCCGACTGTGTGTTGCCTTGCTTGGCAGCTGGCTCGCTGGCACTGGTTTCTCTGGACCCATGTGCTACCCTGCTGCCCCAGTCACAACCCCCACTCCATTCCCACAGTCTGAACTGACCGAGTGCCAGCGCAGTCAACGGAGTGTGGCGAGCTAGCCCACGTTCTGCTATGTCGTATGACAGGCGCAGGGAGTCCATTGCCCACTGTTATTTTTGCCATCTCCAAGCATGTATTTTGAGGTTGGTTTTGCATGATGGAAATAAACCTGTGTGCCAGAGCTTTGACATTGTTTAGCCAACAGAAGTCAAAATAGCTCAAAATCTTCTTTTTCAACACCGTACATTTTTAGAGGCAATTTTTGTCTATAGGAACAGTGAGTACATGGCTAGCTGTGGTTTTTGCGTTTGTTTAAATTATAAATGAGAAATAACTTTTTATAACTTTTGTTTAACTGTTATGTCCGGATAGGTTGCACAAAAGCCAAATCGGTCTATAACAAGGACAGAAAATGGCAATGACGCTTAGTTTAGCAGCAGATCTGCAGAATAATCGCAGCTGTGTCACTCACAATACTCAAGTTGCTTGTCTCTGTACTACAGCCTCAAATCTCCAATGCAGGTAAATGAGGTGAACAGGAGAGATTCTGAGATGCCTATTGATCTCTCTCTAAATCACTCTGTCTGTTTCTCTCATTCTCTCTCTCTCTCTCTCTCCATTCTGTTGCTTATTGTGTATTGGGGGCAGTGAAGCCTAGGTTTGAAGTAGCCTAGATCAGTGATAGATGTGTGATGGCCCATATCTAGCCCTTGATAATTATTTCTATATTATTTCTATATATTTTATATATTTTCATATAGTCTCAATTCATGATTAATTGCCACATAGTTCCTTGTTTGCTGTCACATCAAGGAGCTTCACACACAGGTACAGTATGGGGTGCTTGTATTGTATTACTTTAAAGCTTAATGTGAAAGGTCCCGTTTAGACATGTTGAGGACGTGCTTGGCTTGCAAACATTTAACTTATCCCCCCTTTCATTATGCTGCAACTGCTCTATCGAAATGACAGAACCCAGATCATATACTGAGCATTTAGGATTCATTTGATATCCTAATGTTCTAAAAATCTGATCATTGTTAAGTACTAGTTATAAACGATTGGCTTTAGAGAGTCAGACAGTCAAGACAGACACACAAGATGCTGTGAAACCCTGGATTTTGTGGAATTGAATCACAGTATTTTACTATATCTACTATAGCAACATCTCCTTCTACATAGAACTCATCTTATTGTGTGCAACGGGAGAGTGGCGTTGACATTATGTTTTCTTTAGCACAGGCTTATATTGTTATGGCATTGTAGCAGGCAGGGAAAGCTCTCCAAACTATCAGAGTTTGGTGATCTCCTGGTACTCGGCAGCATGTTTATCATTGTTTTGGGCTCACTTTCACTCACCAGTCTTCAGCTTGCCAATGAGTAATTTTATTATGCAGTGTGTAGGGCGTTCTCATTACATGGCCAGTCCATCTTGGCTGTGCCTTCTTCAGCAGGGTGGGATCAGTGATCTCAGACAGTTCAGATGGAAGTCATTCAGTGTCCTGGTGTGGCCTTGTATCAATACAGCAGAGTTGGTAATATGAAGCCTGGAAGACCTTGAGTGTTATTGCCAGACGCCTCATAGGGTGCATGGCTGACAGGTTCTGACCTTTCACAATGGTGGTGGGACCACTGTATGGCTTTCTGAGTAGGTTGGTAAAGAACTTCAGTCTTTTTTGTGCTGATTGTAAGAAAATGAAAACAGGATGAAGAACTACTTGGCCACTGAATGCACGCGTCCTCTTCCTGAACACTACTAAATTATTGATTTAAGTAATTTGAGTCTTGAGTTTTTATATGAAACTGTTTATGCTGCTGTCTTGGCCAGGACTCCCTAGTAAAAGAGATTCTGAATCTCGATGAGAATATTCCTGGTAAAATAAAAAATATATAAAACCTGTGGTGACATCCAGACTTGGCCACGATTTTCCACAGTGGTCAGATCTGTACCTGATCTATGGCTGAGTTTTGTTTTTGGCATTTCTCCTGAACTTACCGGGCAGCAAATGCCATGGTCCCACAGAGTTTCCTAGAAGCCACATGACTTTTGGCGAGCAGAACCTGATCTAGATTTGTGATTAGTGTTTTTAGGAGGATTCGTTCCAGAATTGTGCTATATAGGGGAATGACCTAGGGCAGCGTGTGTTGAAGCCCTGAATCAGTGAATCTTTGGCTTCATTATGCATCTTAAAGTGTGCATCTTCCTTGGACTCTGTCGTCTCCCCATTACCTCCACCAAAGGCAGAAGCTTTGCTATAAATAACCCAGATCAGAGCAATGGGAAAAAACAAAACCGTAAACACATCCTTCCCTCTGGGACTCCCGTGTTGTTTATCTTAGTGGATTTCTTTCCTGTTTTATGTCGTTCTTTGAGTGTGAATCATCCCTTCCTCTCAGCAGCATTTGTCCCAGATGTTCTCATGGGATCACTAGCAGCAAATGTGGCACGATGGATTGTAACTCTGTCCATCTCTTCTTCCCCCCTGCATGTCTGTTATTTTCTCTGTCTCTTCCTATATCTTCTTCTATTTGTCCTTCATCCTTCTTTCTGTCTCTCTCTGTCTTTCCTTTCTGTCCTCAGAGGAAATCACGGCGGTCTAAACTGCCGGACCACAATGTCCAGGACCTCAAGAAGGAGTCTGAGAGGCAGAGTTCCCTGTCAGGGAGGAATGGGGGCAGATGGAGTGCAAGGCTGGAGAGGACGAGGCGCACGGCAGCCAGTGCTCTCAGGTAGGGCTGGAGGATGAAACAATCTCCATAACACATTGTGATAAAATTAACCTCAATAATGACAATAAAGTTCCGGAGATTTTATTCGATATGTGCTCTTAAGCATGCGTTTCCCAATCTACACAGCAACACACAATAATAACAGCCTATCACAAAGCATAAATATGTTTCTAATGTTGTATACGCTGCGGTGAAACGTGCCTGTTGCACGTAGCCGTAGCATTGTATACACAGCTCATTCACGAAATGCCGTAAAATAGTAGCAACATAGCACAACTTACCGTAAAAAGAGGTCACATGGTAACCAGTAGCAGCAATAACATTGGTGTGGAATTATTTTAAGATGGAGTGCAAAAGCAATTCAGTGAAATACAATATATGCAATGTGAGTGTTTCGAGGGGTGGGAGTCATTGGAAATTTCAACACGACAAACATGATAAAGCACTTTGAGATTTTTGTTATCTTAATGCATTGAATTGAGTTTTGCAAAGTTGCACTCTAAGTGATATTTGAATGTTTGAAAGCTGCTTTGTTTATTTTATTTTAAAGAGTACCTAAATAAAAGGAAGCAACATTATTGTACAAGTCATGTTGTGGGCTTTGTATTTCTTTCTTTGCGGAAATGGTTTGGAAATGGAAACAGTAGTTGTTTGAGACAAAAAAAATCAGATCGGAGTCGGCAGATACTTAAGGTTGCGGTATCGGATCAGAGATTAAAAAGTGGTATCATCCCATCCCGAGTTATAGCCAATCAGGCTTCAGTTTCCGGCTGTAAGTGCTGAAGTACATGCCCCAATTCTAACAACCAAGTCAGGTAAAGCTGGGTGACTAGTCAATAATCGTGTATTGTCTTTCTGTGGTGTATAAAACAGAGCGTTTTTTAAGTAAATGCAAAAGATCACCTCACTTTCATTTCAGTTGGACTACAGTTGTTAAGAATCTGTTTAATTTATCACTGGTTGCTATGGTTTTTGCAAGGCGTGTTCAATTACTTACCACATGCCTCATTTTCCACTAGGAGAAATATTGAGGGGGCAAAGCAGGATATGAAATTGACTGGAGGTCTTTAATAGTGAGCTTTATACATGTTTACTGTTGGCAGATAAGCTCTATGGTAATTTAATCTGTTTGCTTCAAACTTCAATCAGGTTACATAATCAGGCATAATGATAATAGTTATTAAACACAGTGTTTATTTTTTAAAGAAGACTGTGCTTCAAGCTACCCCTCTGGGAAATGCTCATAGGCTTTGTGAAGAAATTGCCATTTCTGCTCACTGGAAACTTGCCTCTTGGCAATCTTGTACATTTAAGTTGCAGCACGGCAGCCAAGATCAACAAAATAACGAGTAAGACTTAGTTTGTAACATCTGTATTGAGTGTGTATGTTACATGTGCACAAGTTGTATGTGATCCACCTTGTGTTGATATAGTTCCAAATTGAGGTGGTTAACGGTGGGGTTTTTATGCAACCTGAAATTCTGTGCGAGCCCTTCAACTGGACTGCTTGGCCGCTTGGTTTAAAAGGAGATCTGACATGACGAAATTGAGCTAGGATGTTGCATAAATTCTCTCCTCCACATACTCGGACAATTATCACTTGTCAAAGACCGTCAAAGGTCAGAGTTGCAGTGTGCGCTAATCATCAGTCCAATTACGGAGTGTGATGCATAATTTATGATAAGAAGGTAGTGCGACAAAATCTTCTCATATGTTTTTTATTTTATTTGAAAAACTAGAGTTTTAGTCCATAATAATTAACATTTTTTATAGTTAATAGGTCGCAATTGAATTCTTTAAGATGGGATGTTGAATCCATGAGCAAGTATTCATTATGTAAAATTTCCTCTGATTATCCTCATATTTCTAACTCTCCACTCAGGAGAGACGCAAGCCGCAAGGGTAAACCCAACATCGGGCCGAAGACTCGTCAGGATCCTGTCTGGATGGCAGCGGCCGGAGCAGAGGGCGCCGCTGCCCCGGACCCCTCCGGCAGCAGGAACTTCAGCGAGAGTCGAGTCGGCCTAGACACGGCGGCTAAACTGCCGCTTCCTGCCGCGGCCGGTGAGCCTGGCAGCGTGGATGGAGCGCCGCAGGTCCCCAGCAGCGACTTTGTGCCCAAGTGTGACATCATGGGCAAGGACGCGCTGTCTGCGCTGCACCGCGCCGGCTCGCAGCAGTGCCGGCAGGAGATCGCTAACATCATCTGCCAGCATCAGGCCGGGCAGCTCATGCCACAGGCGCTGCCGCAGTTCTGTCCCCAGATCGGTGAGAGAACCGTGTTCAGC
This sequence comes from Cyttopsis rosea, assembly GCA_900302355.1. Taxonomy (NCBI): domain Eukaryota; kingdom Metazoa; phylum Chordata; class Actinopteri; order Zeiformes; family Parazenidae; genus Cyttopsis; species Cyttopsis rosea. The sequence goes on from OMKR01063266.1 coordinate 9,213, forward strand.
GTGCAAATTAGCCTAAATTAGGAATGTGGAAAGGAGATGCATTTTGACTTGGATTTTATTTTTGTCAAACCTTCTACTTTGATAGATTGATTTCCAGAGGGAAATTGTGTTGTTACAACAGCACATATCAGGACAAATGGGCAATAACAATAAGTCATCATGTAAAAAGTAATAAAAAATAGAAATATTCGGCAAATAAGAAAGTAGATAAAACCATTTGACTATTAGTTGATGAGGGATTTGGCAAAACAATTGACTCGCCCTTAGTCAAATAGTAATTTGTGTGGATAAGTGTGGGCTTTTTTTTTGCATCAAAAAGTACATTTGAAATTGTTTAAATATTATTTAATATTCATCAAAGTAAGCTAACTCTTGCATGAAATGTGTTGCAGCTAGACTGTTTCTTATGTCTAATTTTGATACTGTTTTGTTATCTTTTAAACAAATAATAATATATAATAATAAATAAAAGCAAAGTCAAATTGCGCAAGTTATGCTCGCTGCTTTTAGGTAATTTGTTGATTTGAAATGCAGACTACCCCCCAGCCATTCGCTTTTATTAAATAGCTTTGCTCAGTTTTGCCCTCGGTACAATTATTTTCTCTCTCCTCATCTTATGGGATTGCGTACGAATTGCACTCAGCAGATCCTTAATGATTTATCATACCAATTTGAGTGATCCATTTTTAATAAAACCACTTTTCAAAGCCAAATTTGCATGAATATTGCATCGAGTTTTATACTTCCGTTCCCCGTCCAGCCCTCCACTCGCAACAAAACATAATCTGAAATCCACCAACACAACACCAACCTAACACTACTTGTATCGTAGGGGTGGGCGATATGGCAAAAATATCATATCACAACTTTTTTCAGGCAGGATCACGATCCACAATCTTATCACGATTCTTTTTGATGTTGGTGTGGACTATTTTGCTTAGTTACTGAACAGTACAACCAAACAAATTTCCCTATTTATATAAATAATATAAATAATACGTTTTGTGTAATATTTAATGTTATTTCCCATTGGAGTTACTCGTAAATCGCTTGTTTGCCTATTTTGGATGCATTTTCAAAGATATGCTTATCTTTGTTGGTTGTTTTGACATAATAATAGGGAATTGATTTGTTAACAGTAATCAACATTATGATTTTCTGTTATAGTTTTGTCTTAACAACAGGTGATCATTCTCATGTGTGTTCGCTCTCAGGTGTGTCCAGTCCTGCCGTGGCCGGGGACGAGCTGGATAACGACCTTCTGAAGGTAGAGAACCCTGTGAAGGTGGCCTTCGTCCTGATGGTCCATGGACGGGCTATGCGGCAGCTCAAACGCCTCCTCAAAGCCATTTACCACCGGGACCACTACTACTACATCCATGTGGACAAGGTGAGACCTAAAACCGGGGGAGGAGGGGGGACCAGAGACTAACTTCTAGCAAAGATCCAAAATCAATATTTTTCTTAATTTTTTTTCGGACTATATTAGCGACCGTAGCTTCTTTCCTTCTTGATAACTTCTTTGTTTTGTTTCTTTGTTTTTATCGGATGCCTGTAATGCAAAAATATATTTGAATGTTTATATTCACTGGTATCACATCCATAGGATCGCCACAATCTGCTAAATCACAATAATTCTGTTAAATAACAATATCAATGGAAAATAAGCTAAAAGTAGCATCATTTATATGTGATAACATATATTTTCATATGTTTTTTCAATTACCACTTTTAAACACTGAAACACATTCAAGTGGTTGATCCACATGTTGATCACTTGGCATTTGGAGTTGTGTTTCGTAAAACACATCGAGTCGGGGTGTGTTTGTGTTTGATGTGTTGAATTTCCAACACAACAAACGCTCAACAAAGGCTGCTAAGTGGCTTCTAAATGCAGCGATGCAACTCTGTTTCATTGTGAATGTCCTATGTCTTTATACCATGGATGGGTGACGGCGCTGACTTCTTACTAAGGCGACGCACACTTTTCAGGTCATTAAACCTTTAGTTCATGCTTCCAGATGCACAGAGCCCTGGTAAGATGTTAATACACTCAACTGAAGTGACAAATGTTTCTTGAGGCAGAACCTAGTTTAGACAAAAGAACACAACTGCCACATATCATTACAGAAGATGAGAATCGCTCATTTCATTCTCGACCAAAACTATCCTAAAATACGGGGTGATGAAGGTTGTCCCTGTATATGCAGAATGTGCTACAGAAACATGGAGTGGTATAGTTTTGCTTAAGCATGAGCTAACCTTTGCATAGGCTAGTAGACACAGTTTGTGTTTACAGACTGGGTCTTCATGTGTTGGGAAGGTTAAATTTAGCCTGTGGTTCTCAGTTGTTGCACAGCAGTGCTGTGAGTGTGTGTGTGTGTGTGTAGCAGGGGTTTACGGGTGATAAGCTGGGTTAGAGGGGCTTCTCTGGTAATTCACAGCCGTTAGTCCTTAGTGGAGGAAAAGTCTACTGTGTGTTTAGAGGACTAGAACGTAGGAGGATGTAGCTGTCTGACATGAGATGGAAAACCCTAAGAAAGAAGGTGGCAGCGGCCAGTACAAAGGAAAGTGCGATTTTGTGTTTGCAATAATTAATGAAAATTTATGCTGCGTTCAGGGGAATTCGTAAAACTGTACTTCATTTCGGAAGAGACGCTGTGTTCATGAGAACTCAGGGAAAAAAATAAACAAATAGTCTAATCTTCATATTGAACATCCAAATCCGATTAGACTGACAAAACTTGAGTCGGGTACAGCCCTAATAGAGCTGAGTCGTCTCGTACAGCTGCAGAGTGTAAAACCAGACTCTGGAGTGGAAGGCAGTGATGAATGAGTCGGTGGGACAGTCACAACAGACACCACCCTAGACACTCTCAGCCAAGCTGACCTCATCTGTCTCTTTGGAAAGTGTCCATTTGAAGGATGGAGCTCTGAAAGCAGGTCAGGCTGTTCTGGAGTCCAGCTGCTGTGTGTCTCATGCTGAGCACATAACCAGCAAGGTCTGCAAGGGAGTTTAGAGCTGTCATTCTGTTCAACTCCCATGTGAAAACAAAGCTCAAGTCTGATGCCTAACAACTCTGTTTCTTCCCACCGTGAGGTCTCTTGGCTTAAAGCCTGACAGCTGCTCAGCTTTTTACCTTCAGTATTACTGCTTCAGCTCATCCTGTCGTTCCTCTAATATGTAAATCCCTGCTCGAGGTTCTTCCCCAAAAGCAGCACCTTGAAGCATCTTAGTTCCTTTTTCAACTTAGTTCCTCAATTATTTCTTACTGGTAAAATACCTATTTCCATGTATATTTGGACATATGTTATATGTTGAGCATATTTATAAATCAGAGGCTTTCAACATTTTGGTCACCATTGGCCACTCGTGGCTCACAGTGTACAGTGTAAATCCAGGACTGTTGCTGATGTCAATAATGGAAGATTTCTGCACTAATTACATCAGGGTCACAAAAGTAGATTACAATAAAAGAACAGAGGATAGCAGTTACACAATTTGCAGACTTTGCAAAACAAGTACTTAACCTCAGTTGAGCTTTCCTTGTGGCCAGCCGCAGCAAAGTCTGAAAAAAAAGTATGAGCTAACCCACTATTACTTCATTAGTAATGATAGCAAAATACAAAAAGTATCACAGGAA
>OMKR01063272.1:0-10487 GCA_900302355.1 Cyttopsis rosea
CTGGATGAGAACATGTCGTTTGATCCCTTGTTTGTCACCTAACTCTACCGTGAAGGCCTGCAAAGGTCAAAGGTCAAAAAAGGTCAGGATCTATTTAAGCTCCGCCCCTTTATCCGAGAGGGATGTGCATGGCACCGTTGGATTCATCTCCATGAGTAGATCTGACCCCAGAAATACCCCTTAACTATCCCCAGATAGGTTGCATGGGTGAAAACGTCTTCAAGGCCTCAGTGCCTCAATGCAGTCACGTTTAAGCACCTCTACCCTGAACCGTTAGTTGGAGGTGTTTGAGGTATAGCTTGTTGGATTTGACTCGATGAGTAGAGGCCCCCAATGGGGTCCCCAAAGCAACCGATACTGTAAGGATTGTCTGAAACGTGTGAATCAATGGGAAAATCACTTCCTGAAACGCGGAGCCAAGGGGTCGGAGCTCTATAACCAGACAATATTTATTATAATACAAAAACTAGTATATCATAAAGAAACGCTGACATTTATATTCAGTTAAATTGTATCTATGAATGAAATTCACTCGCCGTCACATGATATCAGATTGAATCGTTGGCGTATGAGCAAACACTGTGTAACACCAGTAACCGCGGCAACCCTAATGTCTGTAGTGACAAGTGACATAGTGCCATAAAGCGTAATGGACTTTTCCCACGGTTTCGTACCCGAACACCAAAGTTACATAGTGCCAGAACAGGCATTGGGGGGGGGGGGGGAGTCGACACACATTTGAAAACTCTACAATACATAGAATATATTATTCCGTTGCATAACGGATGGTACCTGACTCTGCTGTGGTTTTGATGTTTACGATCATTTTTACCAATTGAACATTCATCGCTACAACCTGAAAGTACGTGCATGACACCTCCATCTTTTTGCAAAGATGGAGGTGTTTTCTGAATCCTGGATGCTGAATCCTAAATTGAAAAGAAGCTAGATTCAGCTAGATTGAGTGATCATGAAGGGTTTTTTGTCATCTAGTTTAACGAAAAAATTTAATTTGCCCTGTTGATTAATTTCTTAAATGTGTGCCTCTTCCAGTGCAAGGGAACTGCAGGGGTTTTCATATGGCTGTTCTTTTTTCTTTAAAGTGAGTTGCAATGGATCCATTACAATGCACCAGATCAGAGAAACCACCGTAAATGTCTCTGACTTTGCTGTCTCAGCATGAATGAGGCATAAATGTCACTTTTTTTTCTTTTTTTGCTGTAGATTTACTCGTCCTTCATAGAGGTGGAGTGCAGGAACAGGCTCTCTGAACCATCACTCAGTGAGCTGAATCTCCATCTACACATGGGCGATCTGAGGCAGGAACTCCTCACAGGATAGCACAAACAAGAGTTTTAGGACTAATTTAAAACTACACAGGATGACTAATCATTTTATGGAAATTGGATGAAATATATAAATAGGTTCAGTATGTAGTGCATTTCATGTTTGGCTCCATACATATTAATCAGTTGCTTAGCTAAAAATTGTTTTAGGAAATGGAACCCTACTCAGTTTGATTAAAAAGAAACACCCTCACTTCCAAACAGTAGTACCCAATAAAAATGTTTGACCTTTTGTAAATACTTACTAGGTCTCAATTGAGAGCCTCTTCCTAAAGGATCAACAATAATAGAATGTCTATGGCTGAAGTGTGTACCAACAGATTGCAGAATGGGAAGCAGATTGCAGTGACTCACCAACTCCAACTGATATGATGTTCATTCCTATCATCATTGCCAAGTTCCCTCAACTGTGTTCTCCAAGATCTCCTGTGTCCTCCAATTTTGGATCCTATGTTCCCTCAGTCCTATGTTCCCTCAGCCCTATTTCCTTTATTGCGTTCTGCTAGGAAAGCCTTCATCATTGAAAGTACCTAACAGAGTGAGGGAGTAACTGACTGAATACCCATTGAAATGTGCACATTTAGGTAGTATCCAGACAGTGACAGTAGTGTATACACAGCGGTCAAGCATGAACCACAGCTTGCCTCCGTTTGTCTGTAAGCATGATATCTCAAAAGGTTAAGCATGGATTTGCACCAAATGTGGTTGGTTGGTTATGGGCAAATGAAGAACTGATTAACCTTTTCACAGCATTTTGCCAAAAAGGCAGGGTGTGGTGATGGGCGTGGCATATCACAGAAAAGTGCATAACTTCTCAACATATTCACATAACACAACAAAACTTTAATGACTTGGTTATCATGGGGTAAGGAATGACTGATTAACATCTCACACCGATTGGCCAAAAGGGTTAGTGTCAGTGGGCGTGGTATATCACATTTCAACAATGGGTAGTCACTCACTGAATCAGGCATGGGGGCAGGGGATGGTTGAGGTAACCTAACCAACCTAACTTGGTTGACTTAAATTTGTGTTGAGGGAACATAGGGCTGAGGGAACATAAGGGTGGGGGAACAAGGAGCCACTCACTGTGAAATAAAACCAATTTCGACACACTTTTTTTCACTTGATGCCATGGTGTTGCTAGCATGTAATGTTCAACCATTTTCAGTTTGGAGTAAATTAGAGGACAAAAGCAGGATGTCAAAGAGCCTGCCATGACATGCCCTCACCATAACTTCAGCTTATTTTTCAGTTTCGGCTTTGGATAGATCTGTGCAAGAAGGTCTGTGGTTAAAAATTTGCTTCCAAATGTGAAATGTTTATGTTTTGGGTGTAAATTACATCCGTAAAAATGTAAAGCTTTTAGGAACCTTGAAAAAGCAAGTTGCCAACAAGTTTCTGAATGAAACTACAGTGGAAGTGTACGTGGCTTAGAAACAGTTGGTTTATTGAGTGGTGGTGGGCTAATTTGATGCTGGGTAGTGTAGTTAATTGAAGCATAAAGTTAGAATTTCCTTAACAAACAAAATGTACCACACTGTGGCCTGTGGTATCCACAGAGCACTGCAGCGATCCAAAACTCAATGGGAAAAGTATATTAGCATTTTGGCACGGGATCCCATAGCAGAGCCAATAGATGGAATCAATGAAATGCTGTATTACTGTCGCGTGTTATGTTTGGCATATCTTTCAGTTTCCTCACCTCCCACAGCCAAGTTATCCACCCGTCCACTTCATAATCAACCGGTGGTTTTAATTTGTCTTTCAATTTAAATGCTCTCTATTTACCGTTGAATTATGTTTCAATGTTTAACCTATGTATACTGTTTCCGGTGCTATAAAAGTCACCTCAAAATTGTGAGATATTCATATTTAACCTCCTCAAAAAGCAATTATTTCAAATGATCGTCATGTCACTGACTATCATTACAAACCAGCTATTTCAGTTTTTTTGTTCACATAGGACAGGTTTCCCTTGATATTACACCACTTGTTTTTCATTACAAAGCACACAATATGCACTAATTATTTATCAAACTGGCCATGATGGTCATAATGTGCATGTTTCTTTTAATTTGCTGGCATGCTTTTAGTATCTTACACATGTAATGTTTATCTTGCATTTGATGAGGGGCAGATTTGGCACAATAACATTCATTATGACGAGCTGCCCCAGTGACCTCGACATGATGATGACAAAAGTCATATGAATAATGTTGTTTTTAATAACAAGATAACACATTTTAATGAATATATAAAGCACCATAAAGCACCAGGTTTGTGTTGTCCAGAATACTCCTCTCCACTGACGTGATGTCATGAACTGGTGTAACTGCACATCTGGTTGGCCCTGAGACCATTCTGATGATGTTTTAAACTAAAAGTCTCCCTGACTTGCACAGGGTGTTTGTGACCATCCTCCGTTTCCATTCCATCAGCATCGCCTCTCTTTTAACCTGTGTATTTTCTTATGATTCATTGTACTCATTGTACTGTATTCATTGAATTATGCTCAACAGTGTCTTCAGTTTCGCACACCTCTATTTCACTGTCATTATCACTGTCTAAGATTACAGCAAGACTGAGAATCTTCTGCTCATGTTCCTCTTCTGACAATTGCTTCTAAATGGTGAGTGGAGTGTTTTTATGTCAGTGTGTTGCCAATTGAGTCAATTCCCACTATGTAGGTTCTGTCTCATGTTATGTCTATGAGGCATTGGTAAGCTTTTTGAATACAGCAGCCTACCTTTAGTTCAGAGAGAGAGAGAGAGAGAGAGAGAGAGAGAGAGAGAGAGAGAGGTTTGAGGTTTCAAGCACCTTTTATCTACATCTGTACATCTCTAATGCAGTACATCTAGAAATCTACTTCATCAATAACCAAGACCGAGCAGAAACACAAAAAAGAAAACTAATAAATCACAAAAAAAGAAAGTAAAATTTTAAGATTAATAAAAATAAAAATATGCTTCTTCAAATCCTCCTGAACAGAACCCAGCACTCCCCTGATTCCCCGGGTTCTCACAAAATCGTCCATTTTGTCTGTCAGTTTGAAATCCACCCTGAAACGGGTGCCAGCAGTCCTGCCATCATCAAGGTGGGATCCACTGATACATTTTTTCCTGGTTTTCCAGATGGAAATGTTTGGTGTTCCTCCTACCATGTTTAGAAGGCTTTGTACGTGTCTCTTCGGCACAGAATATTTGGGTCCATAAATAAAAACTAAGAAAGAAAGAACTTCCCTTAACTGCTGGAACCATTCCTCTAACTGTCTAAACAAACCCTGAAGTCTAAAACACTGGATAAAAAGATGCTGAATTGTTTCCCAACTTGTTTCCATCCCTCTCCAGTGCTTGGATCCAGGTGTGCCACATGACTGTTTGTAGCTATCGCCCCGTGTACAATCCTCCACTGGAAGACACCTGTCCGTTTATCGACGGGTGGCTTGTACAGGCACTGACAGCTGCCTTTCGGTGAAGAGCCTGGGCCAAAATACTCAATCCACCTTGACGCCTTCATCCCAGCCAGAGAGCGTGAGTGTGACATTTTAATGCAGGTGTAATAAGTAGCTTTCTTCCCTACTGACTCCAACTCGCCTAGCACTGGGGCTGTGAGGGAAAGAAAGGTCCAAAGATAAAGCACCAACATCAATTTTATAGCCATTGCAGATTTCTATTAAATCTCTAATTAAAAACAAATTGTCTGTAATTGATCTATCCGGGATGCCGTGTGATTGGTTGTTGTTAATTAAATACCCAAGTAGTCTTTAAGTCTGTTGGCCAGAACCTTGGACAGCAAATTATACTCTGCGCATAGCAGGGCCACTGGTCTCCAGTTCTTAAGAAGAGCCAAATCTTCCTTCTTTGGCAGAAGAGAGAGGGCTGCACACCGACAGGATGTGGGCAGTGAACCCATCTCCCGTCCAACAGCACGTCCAACAGGTCAGATCCCAAACAGCTCCAGAAATGCTTAAAAAAGTCTGCAGGTAAGCCGTCTATGCCTGGCGCTTAGCTAGTATTAGCTGCATTACTGCAGCTGTTAGCTCCTCCATGGGGATGGCCAGATGTCCATGGCCAGACCTTCTTCCCGGGTCAGCTGAGGCAGGCCTTGAAGCAGTTCTGCAGCATATTCCTCATCATACTCCTCCGCCCCGTAGAGGACAGTGTAGAAATTAACCTCGTGCCTCCTCAGCTGAACTGGGTTGGTTAATCCAGTCCCATCTGGGAGGTGAAGACAGGTCATCTACTTTCTCTGAGACATGGTCCACTCCAGATTAAAAAAGTAGGAGCTAGGTGCATCCATATCTTTAATGCTTAAAATCCATGCCCCCACCATTGCACCCTTGACCCTCTCATTAGAAAATAAACTTAACTCCTGTCTTTCCTCCTTCAGTTTGCTGTTGTCAGAGTCACCATTTACAGTTAGTTTACTCTCAAGGTCCCTTATTTCCTGCTCTAGAGGGTGAATGGTTTCCCTAACCCTGGTGGTGGAGTGAGTCTTCCCTAGCTCCCACCATTGGCTTAAAGAAAAAAGAAAAACCCTTTCCTCCCTTTCCAAACCTGCCAGAACAATTTCAATTTGTCACAGAAGACCTTGTCCTGTAGCAACTTTGTGTTCCCAGTTTGAATTGGACTTTGTGCTTGGTGAGAGTTAATCTACGGTGTCCAGATGGTCTGAAAATCCTACCCCGTCAATAAAACTCTTGAGTATTCTGGAGCGGAACTGCTGTAAAATATTCTGTCCAATCTGGCCGCACTGACTCTGCCAGCTAAAACTTTGACCCATGTGTATTGTCTGGTGTGTGAATTTTTGAACCTCATGCATTGATAACATCTAAGTGAGTTATTAATTTAGATAAAAAAAGACAGATGACTGCAGATGTGGCTCTTCACTGGTCCTATCTAAAGTAAAATCAATGGTGCTATTCCAGTCCCCCCCCAATAACAAAGCAATCCCTTTGGTCACACTGTTGTAAAGGTTCTTTTTATTGTCTTGAATAATTCTAGTCTCTCTGAGCCTTGGTTAGGATCATAACATTACAAAACAAAAAATGACTTATTATACATATAAATCTCAGCTCTCACCATGTGTAACCTGCCTTCCACTAACTCCCTGCTGGATAAGACGGTAACATCTAACCCAGGAGAGAACTGAATGTCTCTGCACTAATGTTGGTCCCATGGCGAAGGGAAAATTACACCACAAGCCCCAGTCTACCTCATTTTCTGTTTCTTGTAAAAAGATAATATCTAATTGCTTCTGACCGCATAATTCAGATACTACGGCCCTCTTGTGTCTATCCCTTCCACCATTGATGTTAAGAGTCCCAAACCTCAAACTGTGCATGAAGATTGGAAACAAACCACCAGAGAGAAGGAATAGGAAGAGAAGAAACACCAACTGAAACTCAAACATTCAGTCACTTATTTACTTTTTGCCTTTTTTCCATTCTTTCCTGTTTTTCCAAAAGTTTCATCAAGAAAGATGTTAACCTCCTCTAACCCATACAGATCTCCACTAACACGTGAGTCTGTTGCAGATGACAAGTCATCTGATTCAGAATTATAATCCATCATGTCCAGCGACTTCGCTCTGGGGAACCAGCGATGGGGTCACCGCCTCCTGGCCACCTGCCTGCTGCTCTGCGTCGGGTTCTGTCTCCGCTCCACCCCGCTGATCAGAAGCTCCGGCCCCACTCTCCACACTCACACCACTCGGACCGGCCTCATTTTCACTTCTTTTATTATTATCAGCGTGCTTGTCACACTGGATCACCGCTTGAGTTTCATTCAACTCAGAGTTAGATCGCTGTGTCTGGATTTCTCCGTCGCCACTTGTGTCATTCCTGTCTATCTATCTCTCATAATACAAGGGTTAACAGTTGCTTCTTGCTGTCATTGTACTGAAACATCCACCCAGTCTCCTCCTCCTCCACCACGGTCATGGTCCTTTCAGTCTCAATACGTTTTTCTTCCACGTCTGCAGCCGAATGTCTCCGTAGTTCATGGAGGTCAGGAAAATCATAGGCCTGTTAATTGATGACCGGCGTGAATGTATTTTCTCACCGTTTGCATTCAAATTGTGTCTCTACCCCATCGACTGAACTGTATCTTGAACATTACAAAGCACGACACGTCCGTTTTGCACCACAAATGTAAACCTGTTGATTCGTTTTTAATGAACGAGTGGGTTTCCTCTACTTTTATTGGCTACGCTTGGCTAAGGCTCACTCGTGGGCCTAATGCTGACATTCAGCTCGCTGGTTGCGGTCAGGCCGCATCGATGTGGGAGCAGGAGGACTGGGAGGAAGGTGTCGGCCTTCCTCCCAGAGAATTGATAACGGGGTGTCGAGGGTTTATTGGTGGCCATTAATACAACGGTGAAGGCTATTGTAGCCGGGCACTGCAAAATCCATCCACCTTAACAGAAGCACTGCCAAGCTGCAGAGTCGTCTGCTGTAGCACTGGCAGTGCCTGCCTGTGATGTAATTTTGCTGCCTGATTGCGAAAGTAAGGCGGTGTAGAGAGAGGAGAGAGGAAGATGGATTCAGCAACTTTGTGGCTAGTCTTCATCACAGTAGTAATAACAGAGGGGAGAGCAATGCCATTAATAATGAAATCTGACTTAAATATCTTCAATGGCTCCACTTGAAATTCCACGCACACTTGACTGTGTGTGTGTGTCTCACTTTTCTGAATTAATTCATCTTTCCAGCTGTTTTTTTTTCCATCTGGCATGTCGAGGGTTGTTACACCCCAAAGTTGTTCTAATATTTCCCGCTAACACGAGAATGACTCACACGTTGACGTACGGTCTTCACATTTGATTCTCCTACCCTGACCTGATGGAAATGTTAATTTCCGGAAGCATGCAATCCACCCCCCTCCACACTCCCCCACACTCCTTTTGTTATCATCCATAGAAGCCAAACTCAAACTGACGCGAGAGCTAAGCCTTTAATGAGCCTCTTCCCCTTTGTAAAATACCCAGATGATTAAACAAACGTCCAAACAAGCTTACTCACACACTTAAAATGCAAATTGGGCAACAAAAAAATGCAAATAATGTATCATTTGCATGGAAATAAAAAAAAGCCAGAGCTCACCCGGTGCTTAATTAGAAGCGAATGTGTGGTCGTAGTTTGTTTCCCTGTAGATTGATGGGAACAAAAAAGTCGGTGCTTGGTGAACATGAATGAAGATGATGGACCACCTTGTTGCCCTCCTGTGATTCTGCTGCACAATGCTCTGACTGCAGGAGTAGGTTACAGTCGGTCTTTCACAGCGTTATACATCAGTAGATCGCAACCTTTTGTCGCTGCCCCCCTCCGACCTCCTTACATGTAAGAAAAACTGTGCCCTAATGCCCTGACCCCTACACACACACACACACCCTCATCGGAAAAAAAAGTATGTGATTCATATAGATTTATGCCGTGATCAGTCTATTGCATTGGGAATGCAGGGTACAGCGATGTACTATTTACAACAAAGGCACCTTCTTAGATAGATTCATACATGTTTTATGTTGCTGTCTTTTAAAATTATCTGGTATGTTATAGTGATCCCCCATCATCCCACGGCAATGATAGGCGCCTCTAAGGTGCCAAAGATCCTTGGGTGTCTCCAGAAACCAGGTTGGTGTCTGCCATAGTTGACAGAATCTAGTTCACCTGCCTCTAGTGTAATCACTTGCATCCCAACAGTGACAATTTATTGCCTTACAAATAATACTAAAACATGTTTTTCTCTTGAGTCTTAGAGTTTGTTCCATCTCTACAGGTGGGTTCTGAAGTAGAGCAGCATTCCTTTAGCTGATATGGTTAGATTGTCCTATAAGCCGTAAGCCTTGGACTCGAGAAAGCCTTAATATTTTCATATTTCAAGAAAGGTTCAGACAGGGAAGTAGATGTTGACGCCACCAGGAAGGAAGCAATAAGATTAGAAGTAGACTCCACTTTTATTAGAAGATCCACTGAGATATCCATCTTACGCAGTACAACGGGGCAAACGCGACCACGCCCAGTGCACAGCAGTCGGCTGAAGTTATTATCTCACATAACAGGGGTTTTTTATTTTTATTCTAGCAGGCGGCACTCACCCACAGTCACCCACACCTCGAGTGAAACAGCCTGCAGCTACTAACAATAAGAAGCCTGGTCATCTGGTAGCATTGATTTGAAATGTTCAACAGATAGGCTACAAGTTTGCAGTTGATAGATCGACTAGTGAAAATAGGTGGTATGGTTTATGGCTAGAGTTGGGATCATCCTACTTGTCATCCTACAAACAAGGCAAAACAAAGAAAGAGGCTCTAAACAAATCGCAACAGAGAAAGCAGCTAGTCCTGGCTATGGGGAGAGGCCTTGGAAAATGAGCAAGAAATATATTAATCTGCTAGAAAAGTGAATTCCTTGATTGCATTAGGTGGGAATGAGAAAAGCAGATGTAATCCCAATGTCACAGGCTGTAATGCGCTAATACACGAACATTCTCTAACGTACACCCATAGAGGTCTAGGATTAGCGGATATAACTTTTTAAACCCAGTGTTGCAATTTGAAATTATATTAATAATTGTCTTTTCCCAATGTATAATTTACACTGCAAAATCATTTCTTTTTACCCTGTGCTGTCAGCATGCTTGGCATACAACAGAGTATTTGTATTCCATTGCATCTAGGACAGAGTTGATCTGCAAGTGGAGTTCAAATTCTGGACACCATTCTTTACTCAACAAATACTGCTGCAGTAACTCTGTCCTGGGGATGACCTGTGGGATGACAAGAGCACAGCTTTTTTGTTACACAAGACCACCACCAATCCCCCTCTTTGGAGCACGATCTGACCATGTTCTGATCGATAAACAACTAATCATCAATACTTCAAGAGGGGGAGAATCACCACGGGTGAGACAAATAAACATAGAATCAAACAAACAAACAACATGTGCATGGAAAAACATAAACATAGAAACATCAGATGACAACATATTGACAAAACATAATTTATTAAGTCGACGGAAATTGGAACAGCAATTCAGCATGTGGCCTCTTCCTGTGTTAGCTATGGCAGTAAAGGAGAGAAACGGAGAAGGATGTAATGAGGAAGGTGTTCAGAGGCAGGAGTTGGTGGTGTATGTG